>JANIMX020000142.1:619262-632843 GCA_024582655.2 Erythroxylum kunthianum | reverse complement strand
AATGTCATTAATTATAAGCAATGGTCCACCTTTGGGTGACCTCCTAGCGTTATAATTAATAATCTCAATTGTTCAGTATAACCTTTTATGTCATTTTATTAGTATCGTCCTTTTATGAACAATTGAAACATTCACAATTAAATGCTTAAGCTTTATTAAGTTAGGTCACTTTGGTAACTAACAAATTTTCCATTCAATAAACATTTAATTGATTAATTATTATACATGACAAATTTAATTTAATTAGTTTGGTCATTTTGGTGACTAACAAACTATCTAAATTATCATAATGTCATGTAACACATTTAACATATAATAGAAAAAATTTAATTCCAACCATAGCATAATATAAAATATTTAAGGGACCAAATCAAATATAATATGACATAAAATTATATTATGCAACTATGATTAATTAAACTTTAAGTAGGACTAAAATTCATAACCCATAAACTATTCATTTGGACCCAAATATTCCATAAAATTTAAATCAATTATGCTTTTACTAAAGCCCACTTAAGTTCCAACCCATTCATATTCCCAGCCCCCATCTCTGGCCCATTTTTATGTCAGGCGCGTGCATTGCACGCACCTGTGGGATGTCTTTTATTTATATGGGGCGCGTGGGTTACACGCGCCTCATCTTCTTCCTTCAGAAATGTTTTTCGTTTCTGGTTTTTCGTATTTTTATGTTATATATATTTGTTTCAACTTTTCTTTACAGCTTCTTTCATGGATTCGTTTTACACTGCCTTTACCAAATCCTTTCTTCACTTATGATATCCTCGATTCTCATATTCGGTGTTCCTCACTCTTAACCCATATGAGTTTTTCACTCTAAATCTTCATTTGTATTTCATTTTTGTCCATGCACCCATATAGAAATCGTTTTATTTTCGTATAAAGCTATATAAAAGAACAACCTTGCCTTTTACACAATCCATATTTATCCATAAAACACACTAAAAAAAACATACATGGATAACGGTAATTACGGCATACACGAAGAAAATAACCATGAATAACAGCAGGCAACAAAATGCAAGGCTCTGATACCAATTGAAATACTTTTATATGATCGATTAATAACATTGTAAATCAAACCTGAATCCATGATGTTTTTTTAGAATATTGTGAGAATTGAAATCAGATGATCTTTTATTTCCTCTTAACTTTTCCTTTATGAGTTTCTGCAATGGTTCAGAAAACAAGCACTAACTATCATCTTATTATGGACATAATATTTATATAGTTAATGCCTAAACAATATGTCCCTTTGTACCATTTAAAAGTGAGAGGGAAATGGTCTTGGACCCATTTGAGGCCAACTATTTAATTCCCAATAACCATTATCTTGAGATCTATTTATTGGACTCAAAACATTAAATGACATGGGCCACATAATAATCTAACACATTTCCCTTATATTTTTTACAAAGAAGTTGTTTCCGTAACGTAAACATGTCACCTTCCAGTCATAGAGGAGTAAGTTTAGATGCTCAAAGTGAGTTTCTAACTTTAACAATTTTAAAATATATTATTTTTATTAAAATTTAAAAATAATGTTACTTTAATTTTAAAATTTTAAAAGTAACATATTAATTTTAATTTAAATCAAATTAAACTATATGTACATTACATCATAAGGTGAGATATGCATTTCCAAAATAATCTCTTATAAATATGCCTATAAAGTTATTCTAAATCATAAAATTAGTTTCTATAATATGTTATTCAAAATATTACAAGTTGTTATAAATCACCTAAACTTAAAAAAGAGATTGAAAATACTTTAAAATTTGCAAACATTATTTATTTGTCACTTTAAGGTATTAATTTGTTAAATAAGTTATTTTAAATATATAGTTTATTAATTCTTTTATACATCTAATATTTTATTCAATATATAATTAAAATAATTACAATTTTATTAATATAAAAGGATCAATAAATTTCATGCTATTAATTAGCATGGTATTGTATATTTTAACAAATTACTTAGATTGTGATCAAGAATCTAAATCTTACCAATAATTATTTAGTCAAGTTTATTTTTAATTTAATAAATTTATACATAATTTTAAAATTTTAATTTAACCTTAATATAAAAATTATATATATAATTTATTTAATATACACTTAAAATTTAAGTTGTATAATTAGAATTTAAAATGCATTATCCCCTAATTTCAAAATATCCAATCCACGTAAGCAATTCTTAATCACTTAACATGGTAATAGGCCCGTACATTCATATGAGCTCAAGTCCACCAAAACAAACCTGCAACCTTTGGACTTAAAACCATAGAGACTCGTAGATTGGGCTCTAGTCCGCTTTTATCTAGTAAACGATCCAACGGTCCAAATGCCGAATCAAGGATCACCGCCTTCTTTACGCTACACGTGTAAAGTCTCGAGAATTCGTACAACAAGGTACTCCAGTAAATTAAGCCAAAATGAACCCCGTTATAGCAAGGACTGATTTGGCCTATAAAATGAGAGACCCAAGGCTTGTGTGTGAAACCGTAGACATAGGACTTAGGAGGGATAGAGAAAGAGAGAGATAGAGAGAGAGAGACGGGGAGAGACCAGCCCAAACAGGGCTTTAGAGAGAGAGAGAGAGTGAGAGTGAGTGAGAATTTGAAACGCATTTTGGGGTGTAGTCTTTTGTTTTGGTTTGTTGATTTGGGGGTCGTGAAATGAATCAGATAGGGTTTAAATCGGCGGTGTATCATGGCGAGGTCTGTTTGGGGGAGCTGGAGACTATTCCGGTGACGGAGAAGAAGTTCCAGTTCCCAAACAACGAGATCCGAATCCACCACATCTCGCCGCAAAGCGAGCGGTGTCCTCCTCTCTCCGTTCTCCAAACAATCTCTTCATTTTCAGTTCGATGCAAGCTCGAACCGACGCCGTGTCCGCCGGAACAACACCCTCATTTGATCAACCTTCACGCCTCTTGCTTCCACGAATTCAAGGTCTAAACAAAACGGCGTCGTTTTTAAACATGTGTTTTTTAAGTTAAAATATGAGAAATGGGTATTGATTTTTTAATTAATTAATTAATTGTAGACTGCGGTTGTGTTGATTGGAAATGAGGAGATACATTTAGTAGCAATGCCTAGTAAGCAGAAGAAGTTTCCGTGTTTTTGGTGCTTTTCGGTTCCGATTGGTCTGTACAATTCGTGCTTAGCTTTGCTCAATTTGCGCTGCCTCGCGATTGTGTTTGATCTTGACGAAACACTGATTGTTGCCAACTCAATGAAGTCGTTTGAGGATAGAATTGAGGCTCTTAGGGCTTGGATTGCTCGTGAGACTGATCCGGTGAGGATATCGGGAATGTCTGCAGAGTTGAAGCGGTACACAGATGACCGGGTGTTGTTGAAACAATTTACAGAGAGTGATTTTGTTATGGATAATAGCAAGATGCTTAAGGTTCAATTGGAGGAAGTTGCGCCATTGTCAGACACATATGAGAGGGTTTTTAGACCTGTGATTAGGTTGCCGGATAGAAATATTGTCCTTACTCGCATCAATCCTGAGGTACAATCCATTTGATGATGTGTGGTGATTTTAGTTTGTTTTATATATGGCTAATTATGTTTTTGTGGAACTTAATTTCTCTAGAGTTAATTACACCAGACCTGGCCCTCTTTGATTTAATTTAAACCATAAAGGGCTTTTTGAGAAATATTGATATTGGATGGGGCTTGGTGAAATTAACCCCTTTTTTCTCATTTGATGCTAATTATTGTTAATTGCAATTGGATGCTATTTGGGGAAATACTCAGTAAGCACTTTTTTGCTTGTTTTACATTGAAGTATGATGATTGACTTGCTTGTTTTTACTTCTTCATATGGGCGAAAATTTCTTATTTTGTTTATTTGTTTAGGTTCGTGATACCAGCGTGCTTGTGAGGTTAAGGCCTGCATGGGAGGATTTGAGAAGTTATTTAACTGCAAAGGGACGCAAAAGGTTTGAAGTTTATGTTTGTACAATGGCTGAAAGAGATTATGCATTGGAAATGTGGAGACTTCTTGACCCAGAAGCAAATTTGATAAGTTCAAAGCAACTATTAGACCGCATAATCTGTGTTAAATCTGGTGAGTAGAGAACCCAAATCCATATTGAGAATGTTTTAATTTAAATATTAGTGGGGCCATGAGGCCAACCATTTCCCTAGAATGTTTCTGACATTATGTTATTGCTGGTTGTGCTGAAGTTAGCTGATGGGTCTTCTCATTCATTTAGTTTGGAGTAAGGAAGCAGATAGTACTACAAATCAAAGTTACTAGTTGTTGGTGAAAATTAAAACTTGTGCTGATAAGTTAACAGACTGAATCCATTAAATTAAACAACTTAAAAGGCCACTGGTGTTACTCTCTCACCACTCTACTAGAAATATTTGCCATCATCTTGCATGAGAATCCTTTTTGTTAGCATGATAAGTCTTCTCTTCTTCTTTTTTTCTTTTCGACAGGCTCGAGGAAATCTTTGTTAAATGTCTTCCACGATGGCATGTGCCATCCAAAGATGGCAATGGTAATAGATGACCGGTCAAAGGTTTGGGAAGACAAGGACCAACCCCGTGTTCATGTAGTTCCTCCATTCACTCCTTATTATGCTCCTCAGGCAGAGGTAATATGATATTCCTTTCATGAACTTGATTGTTGCGTATACTTTGTCTTGTATTTCCACTCAAAACAAAGTGTTTATAGGGCTCTCTTTTGTTTTTTTCCTTCTTTCCCAGACAGCAAATGCCGTTCCAGTCCTATGTGTAGCAAGAAATGTAGCATGCAATGTTAGAGGTTGTTTTTTCAAGTAAGTGATATTAAATGAATTAAACAAAAGGAATTTTTGGATGGCTGATACATCATTTTCTAAGTTGTCTTTTGTGATGTGCACTAGGGAATTTGATGAGAGTTTATTGCGAAGAATTTCTGAAATCTTTTATGAAGATGAGGTGATAAATTTACCTACTGCTCCGGATGTTAGCAACTATATGTTTTCAGAGGTATTGAAATTGATTTTTTCTTTTTTGATCAATTTTGAAGTATTGTGCTTAGACTAGAATTTAATTATTTCTGAAGTTCAGGATGCTGGTTTTGTTTCCAATGGCAATGGTAATACTCCCATTGCTGAAGGAATGAATGGTGGCGAAGTCGAATTGATGATGAGCCAATCAGTAAGTTCGTAACAGTTGTGTGCAAGATGATGATTTGTTTAACTGATTGCATTAGGACAAAGGATTTCTTTATTTGAGTTCAGGGAATATCAATTTATTAAATGTATTTCTAGAAAACCGGCGGAGAATGATAAAGTGCTGCTTGTACCAACAAATGTTGCATTATCATTGTGCTATAGTTCTGCTTGTGATAACAGGTTAATAGATTTGTAAAGTTGTTAATTTTTATTTTTTCAGGATGAGAAGAATGCTATAGATGCAGGTATTCATACTATGACAAATAACCCTGAGTCAAGATCCGAAATCACCCAACCACTAGTTGGAGTGGCCCCAAATGTTGTTGGTACAACATCTAGCATAATGGTTATGCCTCCTCAGAGTATGCTTTATTTTTCTTTTGTACTTCTTTGTCCTTTTGATTGAAGGCATACTTTTGATTTAGGAAGAAAGTTAACACATACCAATATTGACTTGTCTGAGATCTTGTGTTGGATGGTATCATTACATTTCAGAATCTAGTTTGCTTGGAGCTCCTCTCAGACGAGATATAAGGAATCAAAATCTGGGACAACCACCCCTTTTATCTAGAGTACCTACCGCAACTTCTTTATCCTCAGTGCTTCCACAAGGAACTAGGATGAATGAAGAAGATATCAACAGAGCACAAATAAACAGTCGTTCTTCGGGGTTTGTTCAAGAAGGTGAACTGCAAAAATTTAATAAGCCTTCAGCACTTGGTAACCTATTTACTGCATTGTCCTCTGCTCCCACTGGCTTAGTCTCACACGTACCACAAGTTAAGATGGAAGAGGTATGTTTGAAAAATGTAACATCATACAGTGTCAGCTTCAACTTTATGATGGTAAATGGTACAAACATTTTTCTAATAACATTTCAATGTGCAGGCATCATCTGGATATGACACACAAAAACAAAGCAGTCCTTCTGGAAGTCAACCATCAGGCATGTGAATTTAGTTATTATTCTAGTTTTTAATGTTGAAAATTTGGAGTTCTGCTATTTTCTTAATGTGATCTGCCTCCACTGGTTGTGGTTATGATTGTGTGAACTTATTAACTTGGAAATTCTGTTATGCTGATATCTTTATTTCTGTTTGATGGCTGTTAGATTCCCATATTTATTGATGTTTGAAATTTATCACAGAGATTGGCATGCCCCAAAATCCCCCATCTTCAAATAGCAAAGAATTGCAGAATGAAGCTGGGAAATTGAACCTTCTACCATCTCACTTGTCGATTGGAGTTCTGCAAGAAATTGGACGCAGATGCAATTCAAAGGTAATGTAGCTTGGGGTGGAGCTGGTTTCATTGCTTAATTTGAGAAGGATTGTCACATGGTATCTTGGTTGCAGGTAGAGTTCCGGTCCGTTGTAAGCACCAGTAAAGAGTTGCAGTTTTCTGTTGAGGTAAGTGAAAAGTGTTATCTCTTCCCATTTTGTATGTTCACCATTGTTCTGCATAGTTCGTATTCTTGATGAGAGCTTATTGTGTTTACCATAATGGTTCATTTATATTCAAATATTGCTTAAATACTTGTTATCCAAATCAGATGTACTTTTGTACTTGAATTATGTGAAATTATAATTTAAACCAGAAAAAAACTGTCTATCCTTTTTTGTTAACTTGATGTCTTAGTTCATACTTTATACCCTTCCAAGTCCTGTGCTGTGAATTAATAATTGTTATGGAGTGAAACAAAGTATTCCTCACATCTATATCAAATATTGGCAGAATAGTGTTGCCACTAATTACTGCCGCCTTTCTACCCTGAAAAGTCTTAATGCAGGAATGACTGCCTCCTTTTACCCCAAAAGGTCCTATCTTAATGTGTCACATGCTTTGTTTCTGTGCCTCTTACGCTCTTTCCTTTCCCATTAATAGCTTTTTTTTAAACTTGCTCCTTGTGGTTTCCAACAAACTCATGTTGATTTGATTGATATAGGTTTTGTTTACGGGTGAGAAGATAGGTGTTGGAATGGGTAAAACGAGGAAAGATGCGCAGCAGCAAGCAGCTGAGAATGCTCTTCGCAGTTTGGCAGGTAATATCTACAGTAAATATTTCTTGTTAACACATTATGTATTATCCTGTTTAACTATTATTATCTTTGTGTGTCATCCACATGATGTGCACTCCTGAAATCAATATGATTTAGATTGGATTGCTTGTTGAATGGTTTGTCTAAGGAGCTTGATGAGTTACAAATTCACTAGATTTACCTGCAGTTGGTTTACACAAATGTTCTGAATGCATAGTGGTTCCCACATTGTAAACTTTTTTCTTTGTTCACTGTGCAATAGACCAGAAGATTTGAATCTTCACTTAATTTCTCTATGGTGGTTGATTATGGCTCAAGAGTATGATGTCAACTCACAAGTTGCTGAATATATTTGTTCTCAGCCAAATATGTAGCATATTTCACACTTCAATGTGGAGCTGTGGACCGGGATCTCAACAAGCTTTCACAAAGAAATGACAATGGATTTCTATGGGATCTTGATGACAATGGGTCAAGTGAAGCTGTGCATGAGGATGGACATAAAGAACATACTAATGAGGTGGGGATATTTGACGATGCTCTTGGTAGTTTATCTGATTTATGTGTTCAAAAACATAGGTGATGCTTGGATAAAGGGTATGTGGGCAAGAAACTTCCAGATGAGGACTGGTGGTTATTGGGAGAGAAACCACTCCTTTCTTGGGATTGCACCAAGATGTGGGAGCTAAATACAGTGAACGTGGAGTGGCTCCATGTCTACTACTGCTGTCTTCACTGAGTTCTGTTTACTCCTGTTTATTAGGTAAGGGTTTGGTGGTCAGACCCAAGTTTCTACCCATTATCCAAGTACTCCCGTGTAGTTGAATGAACCTTTTTCCATTTTGCTTGAATTTGTTAAGCTTCAAGTATTTTTTCTGTCTTATGCTGGGATATTTGAAAAGAAAAAGTGGCAAAAATTGTTGCTGCTAATGGAGCAACTGTCTTTGAAGATTGTAGTTTTAAGATGTCCAGTGTTTTTATAAGCGTGTTAAGTGCACTTACATTTTTTTCCTTTTTCTGTAGGGAACGGAAAATGTTCTATTTGTTTGAGACTTTTCAACTTTTTCCTTGAACTTCCGTGTCTAACAAATTGCAGCTTGCAGGAAGCTGAAGCTGATCCTGCCACTACTCATTCCAATTCTGTAATTCAGCAAGTGCAGAAGCGAGCGAACTCCCCCAGCTCAATTGATGAGGTATTCTTTCTTTTCAGTTGATTAATCATATCTAGTTACCCTAAGAATGGGAGTTGAGAAGTACATGATTTAGCTTGCAATTTTTTTGTGTTCTGGGCATGGCAATATGCTCGCTGTAACCCTTTTTGTTATTGAAATTCGTGGCATAATTTTTTTAAAATATATTTCTGATATGATTATTCTGGTTTATCTTAGTCATTATCTTTGGTTCTTCTCAGATTGTTGCAGCCTATGCCAAGTGAAAGAATCAAAGAACTGGATGGTTCGCAAAGTCTTCCAACCTCTGAGCAACAGATGATTGAGGATTATGTTCCTTAAAAGTGCCACAAATTGCGGATAACCCCATCTGCATCTCACATATGCTAGAGTCTGCACAAATTGCTCTGCATCTCATATATGCAGACTCTAGCACGAGTCGGAATTAGCTTATTTCAAGGTGAACACATCTTTCTTTGATCGTTCACCTCTTAGAAAGATGGGCTTTTTTGTCAGATAACCCCATCTTTGTTCTTCATGCACCTGAATGTAGCTTGGCCTCAACACTTGTGTCAACTCAGCGTCAAGTTTTTGACGGGTCCTAGGAAAATGATATTAGTTGGAGATAGTTAATTGTAAATGCTTTTGTATTTTGGCATATTCAAACCCTTGTATCATTTAACCATGACAAATATCAAGGCGAAATAGTCATTTGACTTCTGGAATTGTTTTATTTGGATGGTTAAATAACGTGTCTTGTGTCTTATGGCGTTCGGAATTGGTTGAAAGGATAATGATATAATGGATTTTTTTTAAACTTTATAAATGGGGAAGCGCTGCTCCTTTCTTGCGACAGGCTAAAGCCCTTGTAGGTGCAAATGGACACTTTGCTTCAGAACTTGGTAGCTTATCATCAACGCTTGCAGGTACACTGCACCTTCCAATTTTTGAGTTAATGTTCATTGGAAACTGAAAGGCCTAGCTACCTGAATTACTAAAAGTCTAGCTACTTGAATTATTTTCTTCTTCTTTTTATTGTCTGTGGAGTCCAATTTTTGTCTAGTATAATGTCTATTTTTTTTCTCATGACATTATAAAGAATTGAGTTCTAGAGAAGCAGGTATTACTATTCCTTAAGCCAAATACCCAATAATGTGATTAGATTTCTCTCTTTTCTAGATTCTTCATCGACTATTCATGTGCATTGAGATGACCTGGTTCGATTTGTTCATAAACTGTGACCAATTTGCTCGACTTGTCGCTATATGAAATCAACTTCCTCTTTTATCCCTCATAGTTGCCAAATGAGAGTTAGATTTTTTTTCCTTTAATTTGAAAACTCTTTATACTTTCATTCCTTTGTTAATTATTTTTATGAAATAAATTGTAAATGACAATTTAAAATCTTCGAACAAGTAGGTGTAGCTTGAAATCTATGGTGTTGATACAAGATTTTTGCAAGTAGTTAGAAAAGAACAGATAATGTCAATATAATTAAACCATAGGTTCATATCTTTGGTTAATAAGTTCAGTTATTATAACAAAAAGAAAGAAAAAAATGTAAGATTATACATTTCATACAAAAATATAGAAAACGAAATAAAACTTGAGTAGACCTACTTCGAAAGGTCCTGATGGCGTAGGCCATTTAGGTTTCAATTACCACCACTCTAGCTGGCGTCTTTTGTTAATTGAACTACATAGTATCAATCACCTTATAAGTGTTAGTTGAACAACGGAGTATCAATTGCCTTGTCAGTGTTGATTAAACAACATAGTATCAAAATACTGTAATTTCTATAGGCCAAAATTTTTGGGTCTGAATATGGTTCACGAGTTTGGATTAAACTTGATACAATGGTTTGGATTCAACAGGCTTGCAAAACAAAGTACTGAGTTTTCTCTCAGCATTTAGCTTTGCCAATAAAATTAATAAGAGATACAGAGATAATTTTATATTTGATGAAAAGTTAAAAAGTGACTTCCTACTTATAAAACTTAAAAATATTTATATAGTGATTCAAGAGACATGAAATTGGGTTACTTGTCATTATTTAGCATATTTTTTCAATTATTCTGTATTCCCATCCTTATGACAATATGTTATAGATTATTCTAGATCATTATCCTTAGGACATTGGGATTGGTAAAATAAGGTGGTGACGGGGGATGTTTTCTTGAGGTTATTACTTTAGTGGAGACTGGTGAAATGTGTGCCATTGCATAGATATGTGAATTTTTCCTGCTAGTAATTGTTTGATTACTGAAATCTGAAGATTATGCCCTCATGTGATTGCTGATACCATCTCTTGTGGATAATCAGCAAGTCTCTGATAACTATGACTGTACATTTTAACATAGAGAGATACAAACTTTAACTTGACATTAGAGTAGTAGACGAGAGACCATAAGCGGGTATTAGTGTATTCAGGATAATCATTACAGGCCCCTTTCAGCAATCACGCAAAAGGGGTTCTAAGAAAACTATTTTATTCCCCATACAAGATATCTGTATAACAAATTATTACGAAACAAGCAAGCAATGAGACAAGACCAATTAGTACATATAGCTAGCCTGTGACCATAATATGTAGTATATGCTACTTGCAAAAAACTGTAGGACAAATTTTCAAAAAAAAAAAAACTATAGGACAAACCATCACAACAATGAAAATTTTCTAGTTCTATGTAACTGAGGCTACAGCAATCCTAAGTTCGTTAGGAGTTTCTGAAATGTTTTGCGACCCCATTGAATGTCTTTTTCCATAGATCTAATTCCGTTTGGCTCTGGTTGATGATTATTTTCTCCTTTGGCTAGTACCTCTTGTTCCATATCATTGTCAAGTTGTACCTCGTCATTGTTGTCTATTACGTCTTGTTCCATATCCTTGTCAAGTTGTGCCTCGTCATTGAATACCTGAATCGTTTCTTCATGCTGAAAATCACGAATTTCAATCTTGTCAGTTAAACTGAATCGTTCAGGTTCAGTTAATTCTCAAGAAAATAAAAAGATGACCCACACACAGATGCGTACTTGGGTCTTTAGTTACTACAAAATGATATAATGCTTAAATGGTTGTTGTGTTTGTTTTTATTTTCAGACAAGTTTTGGTGCGTGGATCTTAATGGACAAGTTAGGGACCATTCGGGGCCAATCAAAACTTGGTACTACCTTTTCAATCATGTTCTAAAACTTGAATTTTATCACACCCACCCTTCTTTTCGATGTATATCATTAGCCTGTGAACTTTTAGAGATTAAGTTAGTGTTCTGTCAAGTAAACCAAGTTCAATCTTTTACTTCCGGCTTGTGATTGCAGTAGGCATCCAATGCAATGAAAATACATAAAGCCTTTGATAGTTGATCATCTCTGAATGCTAAATGGCATAAGTCCATTTATTCAATCATTCATATTTCACAAACGTTACTTGATGAAGATACAAGCTTCATAGACTTTCAGTAGTAGCATGTGATGAAGATAAAAGTAGTAGGAAAGCGAAGAAGAGAAACACAAAAAGCAGAACATCACATCCATTAAGCAGTTACCTCAGGCAAGTTGAGATTCTGAACTTCACTATCTTCAAGTGAGGCATTAAAACCAATACTTATCTCACCTTCATCATTTGTGGATGCTTCACTTGAGACTATTTCATCACTTGAGACTATTGATATTGGAGATAGGCCAGGTACCAAAACAGGATCTACAACATATGTGACCGGATTTACCTGGAGACTGGTACTTTCTGAGTTAACTACTTCTCTGCCATTATTTCCTACAATGTCATCTTCAACATTAGAAGTCTTCTTTGAAGTACCCACATCTACACTAGAAGGATTCTGTGTTGGGTTAGTGATGTTGTCTGCCACCATAGCCATAGTCTCTTGCAAAGGAGAGATTTTGTCAGCTATTTCCTTCTCATCACTTGATGGTGATGGTTTCTCTTCATCAGCAGAAATGACAGTTTCTTGCTCATCTTGAAGAGTCAAGTTCTCAGCTACTATCAGCAGCTCCGAGTTACTAGTAAGCACTTCACTTCTATCAGGAAGTGGCTTTTCATCTGTTATTTTCTGATTTTCTGCAGCTTCCCAATCTTCCATCACAACAATGGTGTTCTCAGTTTCCCAGGTCTGGAGTACTCGATCAGGTCCTGGTTGCCACAACACATTCCCGGTAATACCTTTCAGGATAAACTTGAACTTCACAGCTTTTCCAGTTGGCATATCCTGAAGAAAACTCTAAATCATCAGTACCACACAAAGATCTAGAAGATCTATCAATTCCTGAAAAGCAGAGGCAGTAATCCTGGCCGGGTTCGGAGTAGTAAAAAAATTTCATGGCCAAGCCTACTTACTAGTTCAACAGTCCAAACGTGCCCATCTGACCACTCCATCGGTATCGCGCTTAAGGGATCCCACAATCCGAGCATAGGATCATCTCCAACTATCAGGAATTGCTCACCAAACAAGCATTTTTTCTGTAGCATGAACTTGACATTTACTGTCTTCAATTCATCTGCACATCAACAGGTTGGAACTTGGAACTCCCACAAAATTCTGAAGACCAAGAAATGCAATACAACAAAAGAACAGAGAACTTACAAGTCACTTGACCTTGCTCTTCTATGGCTCCCATGTTAACCTACAAGAAGATTGAAACTATTTGATTGTCCTCCAATATCTAAATTTTATCCAAATAACGTTCTTAAAGAGACCAGAAAACAAAAGACAAGAGCTCGTGCCTGAGTTGATCTCGAGTGAGAAGAAGATGCAGAAACAAAAGGAAGTGTACCCTTTTGTTTTACCCATATCAAATGCAAGAAACCAACCTTCTTGAAAGGAAACAAGAAACTGAGTTCGTGCTTGTTGACGTTAAACTCCCCGGACTCTTTTCCTCCATTTCTGTTAAATACCAACTTGGAGCAAGAACTTGCAAGACTTGCCATCACTATCTTACTAATTAGTGAAGTTACCCAGTGGAGCTAAGTGGTTGAGGGTGAGAGAAGGATGAATATTGACTAGGAATTCAGCAACTGGGTTTTGTTCGATTGCGTTGAAAAATGTGTATAAACTGGTTCTGGTGGCTGTCATTATAAGATAGGTAGGGCCTCCACAAGTGAAGTGAAGCCACGTAGTTAGCTATTTGGTGACATTATTTATATCTGTGGGGTGAATC
>JANIMX020000142.1:580455-594485 GCA_024582655.2 Erythroxylum kunthianum | reverse complement strand
AAATCTAACAACATACATCAACCTCATAGCTCAAAAATCAGCAATGGGAGAGATCGGGAAATTTACCTCAAAACTTCCGATTCAGATCTACCAAAAACCAACGCCGATTTCGCAAATCCGACTCCGTGGTTGTATTCCTTGGCCCTCAATCTATCAAATGAGCTAGTGGTTGAGTTGTTTTTTTCTCCCACCTTTTTCTCTCTCTTCCTCGCCGGCGTCAGATCTGTTTTATCGGAGAAGACGACTCGACACGCCCATCTGGGCGTGTCCAGCTCTCCGCACGCCCTGCAGCACGCCCACTCCCCTTGGGCGTGTCAGGCATTTTTAACCCCTTTTTACACCATTTTAACCTCTTTTCAGTACCTTTCAAACCCAAAATTAATCCAAATAAATTCTAAAACAAAATAGAACTTAAAGGACAAATTAAAAATTTGAAAAGTACTAAAACTTTATTTATTAAACCACTGCAAGTACAAGGTAAAGGACTTAAAAGTTCGGTGTTACACAAAGCTTATCATTCAGAGAGGGGCTTAATCAGTGAGTCACATATGACAACAAATAGGATGTTTATGCTCTCAGTTCAACCTCAATCAAAGAGGGGCTTAATCATTGAGTCACATATAACAACAAATAGGATGTTTATGCTCTCAGTTCAACCTCAATCAAAGGAGATTATTTGCAATAGCAGCATCTCAGATAACTCTCAACTTTGGCATTACAGGTTTGGCCCTAAGTCATAGATGTTTACGAACACTATGGAAAAAGCATATGGTCTATGGACTACCTCAAATCAAAGATCCCCAAAGCCCATGTAATATCTACCTAGTTGGTAAACAACATCGAACATCATTTCCTAAAGCAAGTATTTAGAGGGCTGGATGAATTCTTCATCTCATTCACTTAGATATATGTGGTCTAATCAAACCCATATCCAATGGGAACTAACACATTTGCCAACACATGGGAAGAAGAATGGAGTTAAGTGGTATTTAAAACAAAACTTAAAGAAAATGGTGAGGTTGATAAATACAAAGCTTGATTGGTCGTAAAAGGGTACAATCAACAATATGGCATTGATTATTCTGAAGTATTTGCTCCTGTGGATTGGATGGACACTATACGACTCATTCTTTCACTTGCAGCACAAAATGCGTGGATAGTTTACCAATTAGACGTCAAATAAGCTTTCTTCACGGTGAATTAATAGAGGACGTGTATGTTGAACAACCACTGAGCTATATCATAAAAGGAAGCGAAGAAAAGGTATATAGGTCCAAAAAAGCTCTATATGGGCTCAAGCAGGCTCCTCGAACTTGGTACAGCTGTATAGAATCCTATCTACTGCAGCAAAGCTTCAAGAAATGCCCCCATGAATACACTTTGTTTGTTAAAACTGAGGATGGAGATAAAATTCTTATTGTTAGCCTCTATGTTGATGATTTAATATCTACTGGAAGTGAAACACATATGTTTAGTACGTTCAAAGAATCTATGATAGAAGAATTTGACATGATTGATCTAGGGAGGATGGGGTGTCTTTTTTTCGGGAATTGAAGTACTGCAAAGTGATAATGGGATTTTCATTTATAAACAGAAATATGCTAAAGAGAAAGATTTCAAATGAGTAGTTGCAATCCAGTACATACTCCCATTGTGCCTGGTTATAAACTAACAAAGGATTTAAATTGAGTGAAGGTGAACAACTCATTTTATAAACAAATTTAATGTATTTAACAGCCACCCATCCAGATATTATGTTCAGTTTAAGGGAGGAAATATTGAAGCAAATAATTATGTTGACAAAGTCAAATATCAGTTAGTCGGTAGCACACTTCATGTAGGTTACATGGGGTGTTTTAGTTTCTCATGAATAAACTATCCCAAAATACTGTAATTTGTTAAGATTTTTTATTTAAAATAGTTATTGCCATGCTTTAAGGAATTAATCATGGATGCTTTCTGATTCTTTTTGTAAAGCTATTTAAGCCATCATTAGTTAGTTAATAATGTAGAGAGTTTTGAGCTCCCCAAACACCGACTTAAGTAATTCTATATGTCTTACAACCATGTGTTTGGAGGCTTTGTATTTTTGTGTCTCTCTTTCATACATGAGTCCATAAGTGAGACAAAAACATCCGGTAAATGAGCTTGTTTTCTTATAATTTCTAGTGATTTCTCAAACTAAATATTTTTAATATATTTTTAAAAGTACATTAAAAATATTAATTAATAATTTAGTATAAAAATTAATTTTGTTTAAGATAATTTAAGAGTATGTTAAAGATTGATATTTCAACTTTAAAGAAGTATATTTAAAAAATGACTTACTCTTATAATTTTTACTTATTATTTATTATATACTAATTTTATAGCGGTTTAATTCCAATTAAACCTTTAAACTTTAAACATTTCTTCGATCAGTTCGATGTTCAGTTTAGTTTTCAAAATATTAAGGGTGTGTTTATTTACAAAAATATTGTTTTATGTTTTCATCTTTCAATTTTTATTGAAAATGAAAATAATTCATTTTCATAGAAAATTTGGAAAAACATGTTCATTTGTTATTATGGAAAATTTATTTTCTATTACTAAAAACTGAAAAACGTGTTTATTTATTATTTTTAAAAAACGTGTTCATTTTTAAAAAATAAAAACAAAAAACAACTTAGACTTATTTTCTAAATTACTTTTAGAATTTGAAAATTGGGGACAACAGTTTTCACTTATATTTTTTTATAAAAGTCTAATATGAACACAAATTTTTATTTTTTGTTTTCATTAAAAAAATTTAAAAACAATCTCAGTTTTCTATAACTGAACATGCCATAAATCTTTCTCTTAAATTTTTCATTTTTTTACCACAATTAATCAATTTACTCTAATCTCCATAGCTTTAGAGTTTTAATAGAAAACTTATCATATTATCACAGTAATTGACGCATAAAGTACAATTAATTATGCCAATAATACGAAGGTATGAAGAATTTTTTTAATATTAATTTTAAAATAAAAAATTTGGAGACTTTATTTATGAATAAAAGATAGAACCAATTATGCCGATTCATTGAACCGGTCAATTTTTTAGTTTGACTTTTATCTTTCTGGTTTGATTTATTTTAAAAACTCTTATTATTAAAAATTGATCAAATTATTAATTAATCGGTCAATTTTAATAAATTAATTGATTTTTATAAATTAAAATTAATTAATTAATTTTTATTTAATAATTTTTTAATTAAACCTTAAATTGAGTAAAATCATTTTCAATCATATTTTAAATTCTTTAATTTTATCAATGATTAAACCTTTTAAATCTTAAATTTCATATTTTATTAGTTTAATTTTTTACCTGATTTTTAAAATATTGAATTTTATGTACAACTAAATTAAAAATAAAAGGATTAATTTAGACTTCAAGTCTCAAGTCTTAGAAGTTTGGACATAACCTGACATAGTGACATGAGTTGTGACTTAGAAGCAAAGCTTGTGTTGACTCTGACGTGTAACTGCAGTTCTAAGCTACGGTTGATAGGTTCAGATCTCTGCCATCATTAGCAGAGACTTGCTTTCTGTAATCTCCAAACTTATCATAGTCTACAAGAGAGTTTTATAACATAATGGGATTTCCTTATCGTTTGCCTACACAGATCTCTTCTAGGTTTCTAATGTTCAAACTCTTGGAAAAAAAAACCCACTTTAGATATTCAAATTAAACATAGTATTTAATTTGTTTGAAGAAATTAAATTAAAATGATATTATTTAAAAAAATCTATTCATTTAAATTATTTAAACTTAATTTATGTCGATTTTAGATCTGAATCTGATCTAAAATCTAATTAAGAGCCTGTTTGTTTTAGCGTTTGGGAGGAGCTGATAGCCTCAAATAATTCCTGATTCAACTAACAGTTGTTTGGTAAAGGACTTCAAATAGTTCATGATAGTTGTTCAAGCCCCAAACTGTTCCTATTTCAATAAGTTACTAAGGCCATGTTTGTTTGAGCTGATAGCTAATTGTGAAAAACTATCTTTAGTAACTTTATTGAATCAGGAGCTGTTTGGGGGCTTGAACAACTATCGGGAGCTGTTTGATGTCCTTTACCAAATAGGTGGTAGTTGAATCAGGAGCTGTTTGAGGCTATCAGCTCCTCTCAGACACTAAAACAAACAGGTTCTAAATGTAACTTTTCACAATCAACTATTATCTATCAGCTCAACCAAACATGCCCTAAATTAAATATAATTGATTGATTTGGAACAAACCAAACTTACCATTCATGATTGAAATGGTTTTGAACAATGCACTAAATGATGGTACGTGCTCAAAATTATTAATTTTTATAATAACACCTAAATTCATCAAGTTAATTGGAAAAATTCAAGTTTAAATTTAACTTTTTTTCAAGTCATGAATTTGTTTTTTAGTTTTGAATCGTTAACACATTAAATAATATATTTAAAAATACCATTTATTTACAAATAAATTATTACGTGTAATTAAAGTTTTGCTTAATTTGTATATAAAGAAAAACAATTATGAAACGCGTTGATAAAAAATAGTTTCAATTGGACAATACACCTTAAAAGGTCCATATGATTCCACATGATCATGTGATTAAGCAATCAACCCAATCATCAAATAACACTATAGTCAATTATAAAATCACAAAAACTATTGAAAGGTAATCATTAAATTAATTAAGCCAAATTAGTATAATATAATTAGGAATTTGTAACATGAAAATGAAAATGGATTCTCTCATAATTTAAAGAAATTAATTAATTATTATAAATTCAAGAATCTATTAAGAGAACTTATTGGTGTAACATTTTTTTACCCTAAAAAAATAAATGGATAATATGTGAATTTAAAAAGGGATTAATTTATATTTTTGTAATATTCCAACAAAAATGATAAGTATATAAATAATGAGCAAAAGTGGGAATCAAAATCAAATTAAAATCCAAAGCCATCCAAAGTTAATGAATGAGCTCACATGGGATGGGAACGTCGAGAGACAAGAATATTTAGGAGTGAATAGTGGCACGTGACAAAGAGAGAATCGCACGTGCAACCCATGTGAATGCTTTATAGCTGGTCCAAGGCCCAGTACAAGAATCTAAAGGTCAAAAGGTCCACTATATCTACAATAATAATAATTAAAAAATTATTATTATTTAAATAATTTATTTATTAACAACAAATAACAATAACAAAATTCAGTGTCTCACCTCTAATTAATAAAGAGGTTATAATTTACTATACTTAAATGTGCATCAAAAAATAATAATATATGTATTATTAAAAATAAAGGATTGTGATTGTTTATTTTAATTGTTATATTTTAGAAATAATTTTCAAAATTTTTATAACATTATTGTTAGATCTGACAAAACAATTGTTAAATCTGATAAATCAATATACGTATAATCCAAAAGAACAGAAATAATAGAACAATAAACGAATTGAAATACTGGAATAATAAACAGTAAACGAATTGAAATACAGAAACAAATAGTTTATATCGTGAACCTGACCAAAAAGAAATAATCAAGCGGAAGACGTTGAGGCCTATCGAAACAGTTTTCTTAAGACAGGTTCGTCCTCTCATCGGTGCTAGAGAAGCGCGGACGTCTGATCTTTCAGGATACAACAACGGAAGTCTCGGACTGCAGCACAACAGCTTGAGACATGAACCGACCGTACTAGATCTACCACCGGAAAACAAAAAGGACGCAGAGAGAGAGAATTTTGATTTCGGAGTGCGTTTTTCGTATGTTATTTCGGCTGATGCGAATAACGTGTATTTATAGGAGGAAATTAGGTTTTTGTGGTGATTAATGGACCGAAGGAACGGCCCGTTGAGAAATAAAAATTAAGTAACTTTTGGGCGGCCCAAATTGTACGAATATTCGTGTCGCCCACTACCCCGAGGAAATTGGATCTACACTCCCATGCGCGCAGTAGAGAGCCTTTTGGCCTACTTATTTACAAGCTCATAACAAAGGCCTTAACTTATAAACATTTCCACATCCTTACTCGTAAAGAATGTGAGATTTGTGTTTTGAAGTTCTCTTTTATTTCTAAACACCTTATAAACATAGTGATTTTGAAGATCAATTTCTCATTTATCACTAAACTATTTTAAGCACATAATATGCCGTTTTAAAGATCTCATAGAGTAGAATACAAATCTATAATTTGTTATTCAAATGTCAAATTTAATCAATAAATTATTATGTCTCAAACTACCATAATATCCATTATTTACAACAATTATTTATATATCATACAAGTTTCCCTTGTTATATTTTGTAAATTTTTATCTATTAATATTTTTTAAAATTTATATGTTGCTTTTCAGCACTTGAGGAAATAAGTTAAAAAATAGAAGGATAAATGATATTTTCTAAAATATGAGGAAAATAAAAAGTTTTGTTGTATCTGAATCCAAAAATAGTAAATCCATTAAAATTTAATCTATATGAAAGACCTTATAACAACAACACTCAATAAAAATCTCGCAAGAATGTAAAGTTTGGAAAAATTTACCAATAATATATGGAAGACCTTATAACAACACTCAATAAAAATCTCACAAGAATGCAAAGTTTGGAAAGGTTTACCAATAGTACACGACCTTAGTCTTACGTGATAGCTGGATTATTTTCGATAGACTCGGGTAACATTGGTTTGGAAACATATTATAGTAATAATGAGATGCCAAGTCAATCACAACTCACAACCCAATACCTAACAAAAGGTAAGAGAGTAGGTGTTTGAGGCATTAAAATGAAAGCTTAAAAATCTATATATTATATATTTCTGATTTAATAAGCCTATACTTTGGTACCAAAGGGAATCATAACAATTCAACACACTATTCTTATAGACTAACTTAAAGAAAGACAAAAAAACCCAACACACATCACATGTTATGTGAGATCTTGATACAAAAGTTTGAAGTGATAATCTTTTTCCCAGTTCTGATGATGATTAGTGACGAGGGTGTGTCACCGGAGCTGCCGCGACCAGCGGCGGTGGCTTGCATTGGTAGCACTTGGCAAATAGCCCGAATGTGTCTACTTGCCTGACAAAGTTGGTCATACTAGCCCAGCCTCCGAACCCAAATCCCACAACCAAAACCCACACTGCCACAAATGCGTTCACTGCATACATTGCAGTCCAGCTTGGTAAAAAGAATGGCGGCTTCTCTACAGCATTCTGCAATAAACAAGTTTGTTAAACTAAGTTCCAAGCTTTACTCGAGTTTTACCTCGGAAAAATCAGATTTTGTTAGTACGAGACAGCTCACCTTCGACATATTGTACAATTCTCCTAACTAAATGAAAATGACATACCATCTATCTCTGTTATTCTCATAATATTTCCAAATCTAAGCCTTAAATGCTCTTTTGTACACTAGCTCCACCTCCTCTCTCTCACTGAGTGGACACTGTCACTGTAGAATGTGGGAATCCCCATCAAACGCGGAGTGTCCACTCACTCTTTCACTTTACAAAACTAGATAATCCCAACTTTTTGACCATGAAAGCTAAGTGAGTGAGTTAACCTGTCTTGCAGAGGCTTTCCGGTAGGTGAGCATATGAGCTACAGATGGGATGATATACACAGTGAAGCTAACTAAAAGAGCCCCGACTGCTGAGTTGATGGGACCAAAGAATGGGAAGATTATAGCTAAGAACCATATCGGAATCACCACTGGTAGTCTCGCAAGTGCGCGAAGGCATATGCTCTTTGTGTCATGCATACCAATCACCTTTTCCCAAACGAAGTACAAAGGAGTACATGCAAACCCGAATGTTATGAACTGTAACAGAATTTAAAACCATTTGTCAGGTTTCTTTTATGATCATGAAACTGCAAGACTTGGAACTTGTAAGAATCTGAAAAGGGGTCTGTTGGTTATGGAACCTGGTGAATAAGCATTAAGATCACTGCAGCATCACGGAAGCCGGACTTAGGGAGGAGACTGAAGGCGTTGGAATGGTTTAGCAGCTGATCACCAAAAGCCCAGTAGACGGCGGAGGCAGAAGGAATCGTTAGTGTGAAAACGTAGAGTGTAGCTATCAAGTATATGTACTTGAACTTCTGTGGCTTCCACATAGCGTGCATGATTTCCCTGTAACAATTTTTTTTCACAGATCAGAACCAAGATCAAGTAAAAGCAACCAACTTTCCAGTGTTCACCTCTCACTTGAATCATTTAACCAGAAGAGTCCAATCTGGAATGATAAACAGTGAACATTTTAAACTACAACATTTTTTAATAAATTATAAAAAACTAGAACATTAGTATCATTTCACTGTTGAATTTTCAAAAGGGAAAACAAAAAATTATCAGTTGAATGATTTTGTCTGTGGATGACCGGCAAAAGCTGCAAAATCGAAGCAATGTAGAAACAAGTGAAAGAGAAGAGAAGAGCACACGATAATATATATAAAAAAGAAAGCTTACACTGTGACTGCGTGCCCACCAAATGTGTAGAGTATGTTGGTGGCTCCGGTGAAGTAGAGCACTAACTTATTTGGGCCGCTGTGTTCCACTCCCTCAACCTGAAAATCACAAATTTTCACTCCTTGTAATTGGGAAAACTCATTAATGGAGAAATTTACGATCTTCTGGTTTTCCAATATACCTGGCCATGAACAAGAGCTGCTATGGTTAAGTACCAAGCAGTGTAAGTAGTCATACCAAGGCCAAGGAAAGACCAGATACGGTAGTTGTGAAAAGAGGGTATGAACACTGTAGTAGCACAGCAAGCTCCAAAAATGTATGTCCATGTCCTCTTGTCCAATCGATCGTTGATATAGTAAATGTTACTGTTCTTACCAAGAACAAATAAGAAAGTTAAAAAAAGAAAAAACAACAAACAAAACCAAGATCAGACTTTTAATATTGAACAAAGTATGAATAGATTATGTCTTACCTCGCACAAGCAATTAGCTGAATGACGGATCCAAAGAGCAGGAAAGTACAGTTGAAGGCAAGCCCCACAGCTTTCCAATATGGACCCAGCAAACCATCAAGCACTTCAAACCACTGCAATCCAAAACCGTAATCTATTTTAGTACACCTAAAGAGAGTTGAGTTGAGATAATATTTTAACATGGAAGATTAGGTATCAGTGGTACTCATGTTTTTGCCAAGTAAAAACACCTGTATGACATGGTTCTTGAAGTTAACATTCTCTTTTTCTTTCCTGCTTCGGTACTCGATGTACAGGACACTAATGAGGTAAGCTGTCCAGCTTCCAAGCATCCCATAAAACACCTGAAGCAAAATTCCTGAAAGCATACCCATCTGAGAGAAGGAGTAAGGCAGTGTCAAGAGTACTTGAGCCACCTGCAGGTCATTCGTTGGAAAGAAAGAAAAAAGTTAGTTCTTTAGCTTCAGGGAATGGAAATCTCGAGTATGTGAAGTGTTTCCCTGTTAAAGAAAGCATTTTCTGAAATGGGTTCTGTCTGGTTTCACGTACTTGATTGGAAGCACAACTGAACCATGCGTCCCAGACAGAGCCACCGTGCCAGAGAAAGCTCTTGACACTAAACATGGAGTGTTCTTCTTGTCTCTCTTCTTCTTTACCATCATGGTCAGGTTCAGTACTGAAGTTGGACACTATTGCTTCTTCTGCTTGCTTCTGAGCCAACATTGTCTTCGTTTTTCTCTAAAGGCAACGTCTAAATCCTGGTAGATCTGAAACATATAAAAGACAGTACATGAGACAAAAACCCATAATCAAAAAAAACGCAACCCCAGAAAACGAAAGCCAATAAGACCCCCTTACCCAGATCCAGATATATCACAAAATTCCCTTCCAAACTTTAATATATAACCCTCCACACACAAATCCAAAAAAGAGAACTAGTTAAACATGTTCTTTCACAAACCAGACTAAAAAAGAAAGAATAACCTTATTCTGAGAAGTCTCTGTCGGACAAAAAGATTGAAGAAACTAGAAACAGATCCTTTTAGGACCGCAAATGACTTGGAAATTTTTCAACCCTGTCCTTTGCCCGACTCGAATTAATCAACTTTTCCTCGTTTTCACAATGGGAAAACAACAAACACTCAACTTTTGAAAGGGTATACACAGTAAAGAGCTTAGCAGAGTAGAACCATAAGATTTATTGGCTCCAGAGTTCGGCAGAAAGAGCCTTAAATGCCTTGAAATAACTGCAGAACAGAAGAAACGCAAAGAAAAAGAGAGAAAATCTACAGACTGAGACTGTGGATCTCTTTACTAAAAGCTCGCTTTAATGCGCCACCAATCTTCAGAGACAAAAGGCAGCGCCGAACCCCAAAAACGGCGAGACCTCAAAAGCAGGAAAATACCCTTTTCACTCTGATTCAACCCCCAGCTAAGTAAGCACAAACTACACACTACAAAACTCCTACTAGTACTGTTACAATATATTGGTTTTCGTCAAGCATTTCTCAGCTTTTGAAATTCCTTGCTTCCACTCTTTTTGAACTGAGGAGTTTGATGAAAGAAAAGTGTTTAAGAGACGAAAGCTCAAATTCCCTGTGTTCCTTCCAACTTTCCCATTCGATTCTCTTGTTGAAGGGTCTTTGTTTGGTTTGTGAGGAAGAGAATTTAGAGATCCAATAGACCGAGACTATGTATCTCATCACCAGGAGGAGACAGAACTAACCATGGACCTTGCTTTTTATAGCCCGGGAACAGGAAAACCGCCTACCAACGGCTAAAAAATTTTAATAACCCCAAAATCAAAATTTGATAATAACCTTCTTATTAGGTAAGAAAATAAAAAGAAAATAATAATTCTTCATTTCTTACTTTTCTTTTATAATGGGAAACTCTCCATTATTATATTAAATTTATGTAATAGATCTAATTTAAATTTTAAAAAAAATTAATCACCTCCATAATTTATTAAGTAAATATAGATTAATAATCCTTTATTTTTACTTTTTATAATATAAAATTCTCATTCTTTATCTTGGATTTAATTTAAATAAAAAATTTAGTATTTTATGAAATATTTAATTTAATATAATAATTAGTAAAATTATACAAATTTATTCTTAAATAATTAAAATTTTACTTATTTTAAATTTAAGTCATTAATGAATTGAGAGCGAGTTTCTGAGCAATTAGTAAGGTCATTCCTTTGTGACCAGAAGTTCACAGATTCGAGTCATAAAAACAGTTTCTTTGTAATAAAAAAAAATGCAAGTGGAAGGCTACGTATAATTAATGACTTACGCAAAATGAAAAAATTGAGTTTGTTGTGTTTTTAATGAATTAAGAGATTTGAATTAGATTTAACTTAAAAAATTTAATATTTGAATATTTTAAAACTTCTAAAGGAATTAAATTTATGAATTTATTATTTGTGTTTTAATTTTTTGCTCGAATAGAATAAAAATTGAATCGATATTTTGTAGGGAATTATAAATTCAAGTTTTATTAAATCGATAAAAATGTTTTTAGTTATTTATAAAACTCTATGCATTTATGTATGAAAAAGAATTTATATTAGTATTTTTTTCTTTATTAACAAATAATTGGAAGAGAGTAATAAAGTTAAGTGTCAATAGAATCAATCACTATAGTTTTGACCAATTAAAGTAATTCAAATATCCTCCACTTCGTAATTTAAAATAATTTAATTATTAATTAATTACCCTTTTGTGCATTTTTAATTTATTAAATTTTATGAAATGAAAGGTTTTATTAATATTATCGAACAAAAAAGCCTTCCCTTAATCGAGGATACATGATCCATCATACATACTTCTTCACTTGTCCCCCAATCACTCCCCACAGACATTCCCCACTCTCAGAAACCCTTCCTTAGACACACGCTTCAAAGGACATCATACTAAATGGAGCTATGATAAACACGCGCTGATGTGAGCGAGTGTCAGTGAGACCAGCAAATGAGAGATACGATAGGATTTTTCCCCCATCGTGGGTCGCCCCGGACCCGACAAACATGTGAAGACGGAGGCCATTAAAGAATTATGCGTGGGCCCATCACAGCCGCACACGTGTCCTTCTGACTACAGTCAGCTCAAGCCGAGCCGTTGATCAGCAACAACAAAGCATAGAAATAAAGCCTTAGGCACGCTTTAAAAGGAGACCAGAAACACGCGCAAATTGAGCGCCACCGTATGCCGCACTCAGCCGCCGTCTAATTATATCCTTTTTCGTCGGACGGCGACGTGTGGCCCATCATCACGGTGACCGGATCTAATCGAATCATCTAATTCATCTTTGATTTTTTTAATTATTTCTTTTATTATTCCTAGCTTCCTTTTTTGTAGTCCAAGGATTAGAAACTTCTTTATGTAAAAATACCTTTTTATATTTTATTTTTCTTGATCACTTTAGGAATTATATAAATGCATTAATTTTTTACCTTTTTCATAATTAATGAAGGACAATTCATTAAATTTCAACACTTACCTAACTAACTTATATTAAAAAGTAGACAAGTGAACTTTGTGTCATTAATATCATTAGAACATAAAATGGTAATTGTCTTACCAATTAAACTTTATAATATGCTACTAAATTTTACAATCTTATGTTTGATTTTAAAAAATTATTTAATTTAAACGAGTTAATTATATTCAATTTCATATAGTTTAGCCTTTTCTATTTCAATTTTATGATTTAAAAATTATTATAAGTTTTTCATTATATTCCTTTAAATTTTTTTCCTATTTATAATTCAAAATAATGTCTTCTTAAAATTATTATTTTTAATAAAATATGATGAAATTTTTTATATTATAGTTAAACAATATAAATAATTCAAAACATAATAATTGAAATAAAAAAAGTTCAAATCTCATAATGCAACTTATCATAAAGGGAAACAATGAATGTGTACAGATTGACATCATTAAAGTTATTGAGCATATATTATTTTTCAAAAAATGTTTATTTAATTAAAAAAAATTAAGTAGAACAAATTTATTGGTTAAACCAAACTTACTTAATAGTGAATGAATGATTAAGCATTAGCATATGTAATCTTATGGAAACAAAGGAAAGTGGTGGTGGGGGTCATCGGAGGAGGAGCCGGAGGTGGTGGTGATGATGGTGGAGCCACGGAGACACCATGGTTTTTGGGGTGCAAGGAAATCATGTAAGTTGCCCCGTTCAAACGGGGATTTGTCTGCTTGGTGAGGGTTCCAATCTTGGCCTTCGTTGCACAAATGGAAAACAAACCCACTCATCACCTTCCCTTTTCTTTCTTATTTATAAATTAAATAAATTAATATTTACAATATTAATATGATTTATTTTTATTTTTATCAATTATTTTTAAAATTTTCAAGTGAATTATTATTTTTTTAGTATATTTATATAAATTAGTTCATGAGTTACTGACTCAAAATTAAATAAATATTTATAATATTAATAAAATTCTTGATCAATTAATTTTTTCAACACAACAAACTAAGTTTCCCTCTTTGCGATGGTTAAGCAAGAATGATCAGTTATACGCAACCTTCCCCTTGTATTTTTTACAAAGATATTGTTTCTGTTATTCGAACATGTGACCTTCTAATTGCAAATGAGTAACCTTACTAGTTACTCCAAAGCTCGCTCTTACTGGACCCTCGCAAAGTGAAAAAAATGAGTTTATTGTATTTTTTATTTTTTCAAAATTTTGAGTGAATTATAATTTATATCATATATAATAATACATAATTTATGATATTAAAAATTATCTTTACTTCTATCTAATTATTTTTTAAATTTTGAAGTAACACGAGTTAGTTATTAAGAATTAAATGAATATGTATAATATTAATATAATTTATCTCTACTTTTGATTTATTTATTTTAAAATGTATATATACATATGAAGAGCATGCATGCACATGGTATGGTGGTGGACAACCAAATGTTACAAGAGACGATTCAGATTTTGTCAACACTTAAAAATATAAGAGAGGAGTTCTAAATTGGGCACATGCAAGTGTGTTCATTCGTTTTTACCCACGTTTTGGTAAAAAAACGTTTA
>JANIMX020000142.1:525518-536615 GCA_024582655.2 Erythroxylum kunthianum | reverse complement strand
TCATTTTCACTTATAATTTATAAATAAGTATTATATAAAAGATTAAAATAAAATTTATTTATTTATAATGACTTTAAATTTTTTAAATAAATATTTTAATTCAACAATTATTTAATAAATTTACCTTAAATTTAATATTAGATATTGTACTCTTAATTATTAATTATTAGTGAATATTATATAAATATATTAAAATAAAATTATTTTCTTAATTAATTGATAAAACTAATTTTATTAAATTATTTGCGTAATTAATTCATAAAAAAATTAATCCGATTGTTATTATCTGAAACAGCACTAAACACAATATAACAAATTAACCACCATCAATATTAATGGCAATCATTTTTTCGTTTTAACCAACCATCATAATTATAATGATTATATTAATTCTTATTCCTAAGCTCCCACCCAGTTACAATCACACAAGAAACAAACCTACACGCGTGCATCGCGTGAAATCCTTCTGCTAAGTTCTTCTGTATCCCACCAACCACCATCATTTAAGGATTTGAAAACTTTTTTTTTAATGATCGTCCCAGTCACGGTTTTGACAGTCACCACTTGGAAAACTGTTCATACTTTCTTTGCAAGATAAGAGAATGAATCGGAGGCTTTCAATAAAGTGAATGAGTAGACATGAGAAAGAGACGGACAAAGCTCAAGATCAAAGTCCATTTTTGCAAGTGAAGTGAATGATCAGTCACATGTCGCAACAATTCACCTACCATTGTCCAAAACTCAAGCTACACATACCCCACAACCCCTCATGGTTCATGTAACTCGAGAGTTACTCAATCGTTCCAATCTACAAAACCCTTTTTAAAGGGTCATAACATGACCAGAAACGAGTGAGCAACAGACATCAACCTGTTCTATAATGGAGGGCAGAGATGAAGATGTGAGGACAGGAGCAAATAGGTACAGGGAAAGGCAACCGATAGGAACAGCTGCTCAATCACAAGATGTGAAGGACTACAATGAACCTCCTCCTGCACCGATCTACGAGCCTGGAGAGCTTTCATCTTGGTCCTTTTACAGGGCCGGCATTGCCGAGTTCGTCGCCACCTTCTTGTTCCTTTACATCACTGTTCTTACAGTGATGGGTGTCTCAAAATCCAACCAGAAATGCTCCACTGTCGGGACTCAGGGGATAGCTTGGGCATTCGGTGGCATGATCTTTGCTCTTGTCTACTGTACTGCTGGCATTTCAGGTACACTCAGTTACTACAGTTATTGCAATTGATCTAAGATGAGCAGCGAACTATCAGAAAAATAATGAATCAGAATTGTAAATTAGGAATAGTTAAAGGCCTAAATTGAATCTTTATGTTTAAATATTTTTAAATATAAAAATAATTGTAGTTAATAGTTATTATGTTTAAAAAATAAAATAATTGTATGCTTATTTTAGTAAATAGTTAATTGCCAAACTTTACTCAATTTTAATTTTTAGTAAAAATAACTTGTTAAGTTTTCCGTTAATATGAATGACATGAAGCACGACGCTTGTATTGTTCTCCCACAACCCCGTTTCACACTAATCTGACGTGGCTCATCACGTTATTCACGAATAATTTAATGTCAAATTATTTTTATTAAAAATTATAAATTAGAGCATTTTAGTACTATTTTCAAATCTCGGATTAATATCATAAAATTGAGTAAAATTTAAGCAGTCTGAACTTATTAAATGGTGATCCTGTTACATACCAACTTAGAATTCTATACTACCATTTATAATTAACCATACTTACTCAATAAGCAGTCGGAACTTATTAAAAGTTGGTGATCCTGTTACATACCAACTTAGAATTCTATACTACCATTTATATAGATATAAACATAACACATGTTTTTCAGATATGATCAAGTTGGAATTCTTACTAACAATGGAGATCTACGCAGGTGGTCACATAAATCCGGCAGTGACTTTCGGGCTGTTCCTGGCAAGGAAGCTGTCACTGACCAGAGCAGTATTTTACATGATAATGCAGTGTCTTGGAGCAATATGTGGGGCTGGTGTCGTGAGGAGCTTCGAAAAGAGCCGGTACCAGAGGCTTGGAGGTGGAGCCAACATCGTCAGCTCAGGATATAGCAAGGGCGATGGTCTTGGAGCTGAGATTATTGGAACTTTTGTGTTGGTCTACACAGTATTCTCTGCTACAGATGCTAAGCGCAACGCTAGAGACTCCCATGTTCCTGTAAGTAAAAAAGTATAGGGATAACCTTTTGAATTGAGTTGCTTGAATTTAAAAACTTTTGGACACTAAAATAAGAAAATCTAATTTTTTTTTTAAAACTTTGTAATTTATTATTCCAAAGATATGCCACATTCTTTGATTGATTACTCCTAATTGAGTATTGAGCACATATGAATTTTATTATATTTTGACAGATTTTGGCACCACTGCCTATTGGATTTGCTGTGTTCTTGGTGCACTTAGCTACCATTCCAATTACTGGAACTGGTATTAACCCAGCTAGGAGTCTTGGTGCAGCCCTCATTTTCAACAAGGACCAAGCTTGGGATGATCATGTAAGAAAAATATCATCTTTCTTGTAAGAATGATAGTTAATTGGGTCCGAACTCGACTCGACTTGAAGTTAATAAGTTAAGTCCGGTTTGATCAGGTTTTGGATCAGACCTACTGAAAATTTAACTTAAAACGATATCGTTTTGAATGGGTTATTCGAGCTCAGAATATGCCTACTTGAGAAAATTAGTTAATTCTGTTGTTTAATCTGTGACTTTTAATGGGTGCAGTGGATATTCTGGGTAGGGCCTTTCTGTGGAGCAGCATTAGCAGCACTCTACCACCAGATAGTCATCAGAGCCATCCCTTTCAAGTCCAAATGAAGAGTCACAGAAACACTGCGCTGTGCTTGATAATTTATACATATCTCTAAGCTGCTATTATCTTCCTCAGCATGTAAATAATGCAGCAAAAAAAAAAAAAAAACTGAGTGATGGTTTGTCAAATAAATCTTAACTTAAAAAGTCTAAATTAGTTTGTTTACAAATTCAACTAAACTACGTTTCTACGAGAACATAGAATCGTTTCAGTCGGCCAACTTATTGCGATGGTGACATTCTCGTATGGTCATTGTTCTTATTACCAACTTGATTTATGTTTCTTGTTACATTTTCTTGTCAGGCAATAAATTGTTCTGTACTTAGTTGATAAACTTGTTCCACCTCCAAGTAAAGACCACGAATCTAATTTTCTTGGCTATATATAAATTCTGAAGACAATACTTGGTCGCCCAATTTCTTAAAGTCTTAGACGTTGTTACAGGTTTGAGTCTACTATTAATCTCGCTTGAATCGAGTTTATTATTGTTAAAATTTAAGATAACAATATAACACAACTGAAAAGTAAGAATACACAATATACTCAGGTTTACCAATTTGGCTACTCCTGTTTGTCTAATGTATTCAATAGATGTTTCACACACTCTACAATGATCCACACACCAAACTCTTGTTCTTACAGTCACTAGAAACCCTAGCTGCTATAACATGAACTCAAGCTCAATACATTAGTAAAATTATTAATAAATTCTCAGACCTAATTGTACCTTGTACCCCCTTGCAATCCCGCCAGCTCATTGACCAGCTGGGTAGCCACTTCCGATTACCCTATCGAAGTGACCATAAGTCGATTTACATAAGTATGAGCTAATTCCAACAATTATTTAACTTGAAATTTTCAAAGTTAAGGGTCCATTACACATTCGAGAGTATTACTAATATCAACCTAATAAATACATATAACCCCTTTTTTCTTTCCTATAACCGCTTTTTTTCTTTTTTATAGTAAGTAATTAAAAAATGAGTCAAAATCGTATTCATTCATCAATTTCTTCAAGAACAACTCATGGTAGTTCTTTTTCAGCTCTACAATCAATCCGCATGTTCTATATAAGTAAGGAATAACTTTTGGAGAACAAGTGAATTATACAATTTTGATCTCTACCCTCTTTCGGAGATTGACTATAACATCGAAATGACTATGCTGAATCTAAATTGTTTGATAATGTTATCTTCATTTTATCAAAATAATTTTCTATTTTCTGTTTCTCATATTATCTTTCTACTAGTTAAGGATAAGTTTGTGTACTATTAAACCTCTTCAGATCCTGCTTGTCAGTGAAATTTTTACCGAGTGTTGTTGTTATTTCTCATATTAATTTTTATCATTTTGTCACATAAATAAGCTTTCTGCTTCTTTACGTGTACTTCTTAGCATGTAATTATTATTGTGGAAAGAGCACTGAGTCATTAATAAAAAATTCATGTTATGATAATTGAGAAGTAAAAGATTAGGGCGTGTTCATTTATAGAAAATTGAGATTGTTTTTAAGAAAAAATTTCTAACGAAAACAAGAAATAGAAGTTTGTGTTCATATTGTACTATTTTTTAAATTTTTTAAATTAAAACTGTTTTTCTAATTTTCAAAATTTAAAAGGAATTTAGAAAACAAGTTTATTTTTAAAAAATTTCTTTGTTAAAAAAGTTGTAATTTTTTCAACTGAAAATACCTTTTTCAAAAATAATAAATAAACACGTTTTTTAGTTAAAAAAACAATTTTTTATAATAATAAATGAACATGTTTTTCATGTTTTCAATGAAAATGAAAGATGAAAGATGAAAATAGAAAATATTTTTATGTAAATAAACATGCCCTTAATCTTTCGATTGAAAGGAAGGATTGTTTTCTATTATCTCAAATTCATTGTGCAGCACGTATTTATAGTAATACAAAAGTAACATGAGAAAAAGTAAAGAGATGAAATATTTTAATAAAATAAAATGAAATTATTTAGTAATTTAAATAAAACGAAGATAATATTATGTGGCAGGAACAACCTTAAACATTTGTTTTGGAAGAATAAGTGAAATATTGGACAAGAATAAACGACAGGTCTCCAATCAACCCTCCAATTTCTGCACATATATCGATTTCCAAGTAATTACTACTACTAAAAGTCAATTACATTTAGAAAAAATATTCACTTTTGCTGTTATATTGGTTGAGCAATTTATTACAACATCGCATTAACGTAGACTTCTTCAACCAAACAAACAAACTTCTTCATACGACTGATTTTCCAGGAAATAACTCAGGATCAATGCAATGAAAAGGAAATATGTATAAACATCATTTTTATGTGCTAAATCATTCATGTTAGACTTTCTGCACTTAAAATTATGCTATTTAATATTACGATTATCTTATAATTAAGTCATGAGGGAGAATGTTAGTATTTTACTTATTATTGGGTTTATTAATGATTAAACTTAAGTCCAACAGATAATAACTAAATAGTTAATTAATTTTGACGGATTTTATTATTTGATGGACGTATCAAATTAAAGTTTTTTTTTATAACGTGGGAACCCGTAGCCGCTACCTTGCGGTGCGCACTGGATAAACTCTCGCTCCATAGCTCTAGCTCAAGTCTATGGACTTTCATTTGTATGCATAACCTTATTATGGCTGTGGAGATTTTAAGAATAAGGCTAAGATGTTATCTGCACAGATGCAACAGTTTCTGTGAAGTTTGTATTAAATGTCACAAATTGTTCAAAGACTATACAAGATTTAAATGCAAATTCAACTTAAAAGAATACACTAGACTCACACATATGAATCTAGAATTTTTTTTTCTTCATTCGCTCTTTTAGTTTTTTTATGTGGGTCATTTAAAAATAGTCTCTCAACTAGTTAAGGATAAAGTTGCATACTGGACCTCTCCAAATCTTGCGTATAAGCAAGAATTTTACTAGACGTTGTTGTTGTTGTTGTAATAAATCTTGTGTACCATTGGAATCTGCTACAAGGATGAATCATTTTCTTGAAGTAAAATATTTCTTACCTTTAGCATTCCTCTTTTTGAATATGGATCTTATTCTTTTAATTGTTCGATCTGCCAGGCCAAATGTGAAGAAGCAAATGATGGTATTAAATACTAATATGCTCTTTCATGTTAATTTCACACTTACTACATGTCTCTTTATACATCACTTTATAGCTGGTGAAGCTGTTAATCTCGTAAATTATAGGAGATAATATTGCTACGTATATGGTATATCACAATCATAGGGATTCTATCATCACAGCTAATTATAATAAATGAGATAATATTACATAATCTTCTACACTCCCCTTCAAGTTGGTGCATAGACATCCTTCATGCCCAACTTGGCAATAACTTCATGAAAGGCTCTGCTAGATACTGCTTTCGTTAAAACATCAGCTAGTTGGTCTTGTGATCTCACATGTGGAACTTCAATAATCTTCGCTTCTAATTTTTCTTTGATAAAATGTCGATCAACTTCTACATGTTTTGTACGATCATGTTGTACCGGATTATGTGATATATCAATAGCAGCTTTGTTATCACAATATAATTTCATCGGAGTAGTGACAGGGACCTTGAGTTCCTGTAGTAAACCTTTAATCCACAACAGTTCACATACCCCATTCGCCATTCCTCGATACTCGGCTTCTGCACTTGACCGAGCTACAACCCCTTGTTTTTTGCTTCGCCATGTAACCAGGTTTCCTCCGACAAAGGTGAAATACCCGGCAGTTGACCTCCTATCAACCACCGATCCTGCCCAATCGGCATCAGTGTATCCCTCCACATTCAACTTGTCTCCCTTTTTAAACACAATACCTTTCCCTGGAGAGGATTTTAAGTATTGTAAAATTCGTATTACTGCTTGCATGTGTTCGGTACTGGGAGAGTGCATAAACTGACTAACCATGCTAAGAGAATATGCAAGGTCAGGTCTGGTATGTGCTAGATACATGAGTCGGCCCACTAACCGTTGGTACCTTTCTTTGTTTGTGGGAACTTGATCCGTAAAGATCCCTAATTTCACATTTTCCGCTGCCGGTGTCTCACAAGGCTTGCAAGCTAACATGCCCACCTCCTTTAGTAAATCCAAAGTGTACTTGCGTTGTGTGAGGCATATTCCATGTTGAGACCTTAACACTTCAATTCCCAGAAAGTATTTTAGAGAACCCAAATCTTTCATCTCAAACTCACGTGAGAGATACCTCTGTAGAGCTAGACATTCAACCGCATCATCACCTGTCACAATCATATCATCAACATATATAATGAGTGCAGTGATTTTGTTTCCTCGGTGCTTTATAAAGAGTGTATGATCTGCACTACTTTGCTGATAACCATATGCCTTCATTGATTTTGTGAATCTCCCAAACCATGCTCTGGGGGATTGTTTTAGCCCATATAGAGCTTTACGTAATCTGCATACTTGGGTAGTTCCTTCAGTTTTCAACTGACACCCGGGAGGTAGTTCCATATATACTTCTTCTTGAAGATTTCCGTGTAAGAACGCATTTTTTACATCGAATTGATGTAATGGCCAGTCAAGGTTTGCAGCCAAAGACAATAAAATACGAACCGTATTAATTTTAGCCACTGGAGCGAATGTGTCATCATAATCAATCCCGTATTTTTGACTATATCCCTTCGCCACAAGTCTCGCTTTGTACCGTTCTATCTCCCCATCTGCTTTATACTTGACTGAAAAAATCCAGCGACACCCTACAGGTTTCTTTCCATGCGGTAGATCCACCACTTCCCATGTCCCATTCTTTTGTAGAGACTTCATCTCCTCATTCATAGCTTCTCTCCATTGAGGTTCATTTACAGCTTCCTGCACACTATTAGGTACATGTACAACAGATAATTGATTCACGAAAGATTCACATGTATTTGATAATCTATGATAAGACACATAATGATTTAGTGGATACTTAGGCTCAGATGACAAAACAGGTTCATATGTTACTGGAGGTACCCCTCGTGAAATTCGATTTGGTAAGACACGGTGGTTCAAGGCTGGAGATGGTTTCTCGTGAGGAGCTATATGATCGGACGACAACTGGTCATGTGGTACTGACAGTTCTTCTATATTATCTGACCTTTCGGATGCATGAAATTCAATTTCTGGGTGTGGCTCAGTTACATATCCAAATTGTTCAATGGGCTCGGGTACACTTTCTGGTATATGTATACCATTGTCAGATTTTGCAGTGGGCTCGGGCACACTTTCTGGTATTTGTATACCTGTTCCTGTGTCTCCCATTAATGTACGTGTGAGACATTTCAAGTCATATTCATCATGTTGAGTCTCCCCTTGACTTGAAGTGTAGTACATTTGATGTTCATGAAATTGCACATCCATAGAAACATAAATTCTCTTTGTGGATGGGTGATAACATCTATAGCCTTTTTGGTGAACACCATAACCAATAAATACACAACGGATGGCACGAGGCTGAAGTTTATGGCGGGTGTGTGTTGGGAGATGAACAAAGGTGACACAACCAAAGACTTTTGGAGGTAAGTTAGGAACAGAGGGTGCGTGTAAGGTTTTATGGAGGGTATCAAGTGGTGTATGAAACTCTAGGATTCGGGATGGTAGCCGATTAATTAGGTAGGCAGCAGCAGTCAGAGACTCTCCCCAAAAACATAACGGCATATGAGCATCAAATAAGGTGGCACGAACCATTTCGAGAAGATGGCGATTTTTTCGTTCAGCAACTCCATTCTGTTGGGGTGTATAAGGACAGGTGGTTTGGTGTACTATTCCGTGTTGTTGGAGAAACTGATGTATGGTATGGTTGACAAACTCGCCACCGTTGTCAGTACGAAGGACTTGAATGACCTGTTTATATTGAGTAGAAATCATTGTGTGAAATTGTTTGAATTTGTTTGGAACCTCATGTTTTGTTTTCATCAAGCAGACCCAAGTCATGCGACTATAATCATCAATAAAAGAGATAAACCATCGTGCACCAGTTATAGTGGGAACCCGTGCAGGGCCCCATACGTCAGAATGAACAATCATGAAGGGCAAAGTACTTTTATTCAAATGAGGGGAAAAAGAGACACGATGGCTCTTTGCCATAGCACAACTGTCACATTTAAAGGATAAAGGAGAGATGTCAGAAAACAATTTTGGAAATAGATGCTTCAAGTAGCCAAATGATGCATGCCCGAATCGCTTGTGACATAACCAAATAGCTGAATTTCCTGTAGGACTAGTAACTGAACATGTTTGAGCCAATGCATTAGTGTCAGAAGGTGTGAGATCAAGATAATATAGCTTGCCCCGTCTAGTACCACAACCAATCGTCCGCCTCGTCTTTATATCCTTAAAACAACAAGAATCAGGGCCAAAGATTACAATACAATTGAGAGCAGATGTAATTTGAGAGACAGAGAGTAGATTGAAGTTAAGTGAAGGGACTATAAGTACGGAATCTAAATGAAGTTTATTTGAAAGGCTAACGTTACCTTCACCAAGAACAGAAGCAGGATTACCATTAGCTGTAGACACAATGGGTATTCCAGAAGGACGTAAATGAGAAATGGATTTAATATCAAATGACATGTGATCAGTGGAACCAGAATCAATAATCCATGTACAAGAACTATTAGGTGCAATCATGTTAAGACACTTACCTGGTGGAGCAGCTGTTACATGGAGAGCTGTAAATTCAGATGTGGGTACATCCTCGGAGGTAACAGCAGCAGCAGAAGAGTGTGATTTAGAGCTTTGTTTACTGGGAGCTTTGGTTGGATCCCACCATTCAGGGTACCCAATCAATTCATAGCATCTGGATTTGGTATGGCCAGTACCACCACAGTGAGTACACATACGGGTTTGTCTACTTTGTCCAGTGGATTTATCACGACTAACTTCAAAGCTCCGGTTGGTATTGTTAGAAGTAGTCAATGGTCGCTGGTTCCCTGAGGATCGTTGACGATGAGTAACCATAGCCAGAGAATCTGGTGACGTGTTGTCAAGAACAAGTGTTCTTCTATTTGCCTCCCGACGAATATAGGCATAGGTTTGTTCAAAATCTAAACTGGGGGTCATGCGAAGGATTTCACCTCGTACTTGATCAAACTCCGCATCAAGGCCATTCAAGAAAATATGAGTGCGCAACCGCTCTATGGAAGTATGGTATAATTTCAAATCATCAGGATCTTTCATGTGTACCTTGTCACGATAATCTAACTCCTGGAAAATTTCCACAAGTTCACCATAGTAGGTAGGAAGTGCACGACCAGCTTGACGGAGAGAGAAGGCACGTTGGTGAAGTGCAAAGATCAGGGTTTCGTCAGAACCATCATAGAAAACTTTTGCTAGAGCACTCCATAGACAAAAAGACCAACAGCCTAATAGTAACGGAGACCAAGGAAAACGGAGAAAAGGAACGTTAATTATTTATTTTATTATATGAGACAAATCATAAATGGGTTTGAAATCATGAAAAGATATCTTCGTCAGAACCATCATAGAAAACTTTTGCTAGAGCACTCCATATTTCACGAGCTGTACAGATGCGAAGATATCTTTTCATGATTTCGGGTGCTATGGAGGTGAGTAACCATCCCTTGACCTTCTGATTTTCTGCATACCACTTGGTATATGAGGGTTCAGATTCAGTAAGTGGATCAGATTTACCAATGATAAATTCTAATTTTTCACGACCGGCTATCTGCATCTCCATTATTTGAGACCAGGCATTATAATTTGATTCGGTAAGAATAATACCAGCATTAAAGCCGACATTATCAGTTTGAACATGGATGGTAGGAGATGATACAGTGGTGATTTTGAGGGGAGTTTCAGCTGGTTCTATGGTTACACGGGTAAGAATACGGGTTTCAGATGAGAATATAGACTAGCTCTAATACCATATTAAATACTAATATGCTCTTTCATATCAATTTCACACTTACTACACGTCTCTTTATACATCACTTTATAGCTGGTGAAGCTGTTGATCTCGTAAATTATAGGAGATAATATTGCTACGTATATGGTATATCACAATCATAGTGATTCTATCATCACAGCTAATTATAATAAATGAGATAATATTACATAATCTTCTACAGATGGTAGAGAGGAGAAAGCCAGTTGCAACTCCTGTTCCAAACGGCCACCCTAAAACATCCTAAAATAACATTTATAACATGTAGTATAAAAGATGAACTTAACAAAACACTTAAATCATAAACCTTAAACTTAAAA
>JANIMX020000142.1:425565-439522 GCA_024582655.2 Erythroxylum kunthianum | reverse complement strand
ATATCTTTTACTTAACATATAGTTTGCAAGATACAAGGGTAAGGTTATTACTTTGTGTTCGGAAGGTCATGAGTTAAGTCACGAAACAATATTTATGTAAAAAAAATACAAGTGTAAGGCTGCATATAATCGATGAACCTCACCCAACTTTCGCAAAACGGGAATATTGAGTTTTTTGTTGTTGTTATAGTTTACAAGATATTATGTGTATCTAAGAATTTACTTCGTATATAAAAAAAATTCAACAATGGAGCTGTATTTTCTGGTAGAGGCTGATATTGTCTCCCTCAGGTTCTTCCCTTCATGGTTATAGATAGCTAAGAACCTAAAATCCATGTATGGTGTCTGTCTTTTGCATTGGAACTAGAAAATCTAACAATGTCTACATGTCTTCCATGGTAGCTACTCAGAACCGGGAGATACAAAGTTTAGCATTACATTTGGCAATGGCAGAAGATGACATCTATACTAAAGATGGAACTACTGATTATCGAGGCAATCCTGCCATGAAGAAGGAAACAGGAACCTGGAAAGCTTGCCCTTACATCTTAGGTAGATTTCTTCAGTTTTTTTTTTCTTGTTTCGAGTTCAGAGTAGTTAAGGTGTTTGTTCTTTTGAATAGCTTATGTTTTCATGAATTTCATGCAGGGAATGAGTGTTGTGAAAGACTGGCATATTATGGAATCAATACCAATATGGTTAATTATCTCAAGTTTCAGTTGAACCAACGTAATGTTGTTGCAGTCACCAATGTCACGAATTGGTCTGGAACCTGCTATGTCATGCCATTGCTTGGAGCTTTTCTTGCTGATGCTTACTTGGGAAGATATTGGACGATTGCTAGTTTCTCCATCGTATATGTCTGTGTAAGTTCTGTGTGTTCTTTTTAGGGATAGCAAAACTGTCTCAGACTAATTTACCTGAAGTTAACAAATAAAACCTGATTTGATAGGACTTTAAACTTTGAATTTAGACAGTGTCTTTGCGTGGTCTAAGTACCTAATGGTGTAGTCCTTTTTGCAGGGAATGACACTGTTAACTCTATCAGCATCAATCAGAGGACTAAAACCACATTGTGACAATAATGTTTGCCATCCAACAGGATTGCAAACTTCAATTTTCTTTACAGGATTATATCTTATAGCCTTAGGGACTGGAGGGATCAAGCCATGTGTCTCTTCCTTTGGTGCAGATCAATTTGATGATTCTGATGAGATTGAGAAGAAAAAGAAGAGTTCTTTCTTTAATTGGTTCTATTTCTCTATTAATATCGGTGCTCTTGTTGCTGCTGCTGTGCTTGTCTGGATACAAACAAATGTTGGATGGGGTTGGGGCTTTGGCATACCAGCTGTGGCTATGGCGATTGCTGTCGTGAGTTTCTTCTCAGGTACTAGGTTATACAGAAACCAGAAACCTGGAGGGAGTCCACTGACACGCATTTTCCAAGTTCTAGTTGCATCATTCAGGAAGTTCCAAGTTCAAATACCTCATGACAAGTCCCTCCTGTATGAGACAGCAGACAATGAATCTTCTGTCAGAGGTAGTCGTAAGCTCGATCACACCAATGAATTAAGGTATGACATGAACAGTTATATCCAACTTGGTATCTACAGAATTTACTGATCAATGTCTACTCTTTTTAAGTTCAGATTCTTCGATAAAGCAGCTGTCGAAACTCCATCTGATCGTGTCAAAAGCTCGGTAAACTCATGGAGACTATGCACAGTGACTCAAGTTGAAGAACTCAAATCCATAATCCGCTTGTTGCCTATCTGGGCAACAGGAATAATCTTCTCTGCAGTTTATAGTCAGATGGGTACGTTGTTCGTTCTACAAGGAAACACAATGGATCTTCACATGATCAAATCCTTTGAGATACCATCTGCTTCACTCTCACTCTTTGACACAATCAGTGTCATTTTCTGGGTACCAGTCTATGATCGAGTCATTGTTCCTTTTGCAAGAAGGTTCACTGGACACAGAAATGGATTCACTCAGCTCCAAAGAATAGGTGTTGGGCTAGTGATCTCCATTTTTGCTATGTTGGTTGCTGGTACCTTGGAGCTTGTTAGACTCCACATTGTCAAGAAACACAACTACTATGAACTCAAGCACATTCCAATGTCTGTATTTTGGCAGGTTCCTCAGTACTTCATCATTGGATGTGCAGAAGTTTTTACTTTCATTGGACAACTCGAGTTCTTCTACGAGCAAGCTCCTGACGCCATGAGAAGTCTCTGCTCAGCTCTCTCACTCACAACAGCTGCTCTTGGGAACTACTTTAGTACACTTCTGGTGAACATAGTCACAGACTTGACAACCAGACATGGCAGGTCTGGTTGGATACCAGACAACCTGAACTATGGTCGTTTACAATACTTTTTCTGGCTTTTAGCTGTCCTGAGTGTGATCAACTTGGGGGTCTATCTTTTGGTTGCTAGGACCTACACTTACAAGAGAACTGCTGTATCTAGCCATTGATGAACTTGCAGAGCTGTAGTACCAAGCTTCTTGGAATCTGAATTCTGCTTTGTTTCACACTATCAATAACAGATTCAACACGCGTGGTTTTTGAGCATCTCTTCCTCAGCACAGAAATAACTTTTTTTTAAATTTGTTTTACATCAAATGGTTGAAGATTTGATATCTACAGAAATGTTTTTAAAATCAGACTGACCAGTTACACAAGAAATTTAAGATTTATAAGGTTTAATCAGTATTAAACTACTATAAAATTACTATAAATTAAATAAAATTTAAAAATTTAAAATACAATTAAAAAATATTGTTCTTACTTATCAAAAATTTGGAGTTTGATTGAAAAAAAGATATTATTAAATGAAAATTAATTAATTTATTTTGATTTATAAAATTTTATTAATTTAGTAAAATTGACCGATTAATTAATAAACTGACCGGTTTTTTACAACAAGAGTTATAAAAAATAAACCAAATTGAAAAGTTACAAACCGAACCTAAAAGTTAAAAAGTTCAAAATTTTACTGTTGAACCGGCTTAATTAGTTGAAAATTTTAATTATTAAATTATATACAATCATATTAGAAAATAGATGTGAAGTCATTAGTGTTTTTGCATCAATCTAATCTTAAAAATTTTATTAAAATTTAAATAAACTATTTAGAAGTGAACTCTTAAAATTAATATTTATTTTAAAAAATACTTTATAAGCAAAATTTATTAATAATATTATAATTAATATATAGTGACTACATGAAGTTAATTACTGTATATACTTCTTTATAATTGTTGTATTTGAGGAGCACCTTACATTAATAAAATAAATAAAACTAGCTTTAAATTTTAATTTAATTTTTTAATTGATTGAGTTAATCGATAAATTACAAGAACCATAATTTAAAATACAATTTACTTTACAAATTATTATTTAAATTTAAAATTTTTAAATAAAAAGTTCAAAATAAAAATAAAAGCCTAATCTAATTTCGGGTTGGAATAAGAATTTATTGCGAAGGTCAGATGAGGGACACCAATTGTACACAACTTTCTTCTTGTATTTATTATAAAAAGGCTATTTTCGTGATTCAAATCTATACCATTTGAGTCACATAAAAGTAATCTTACCAGTTACTTCAAGACTCGCCCTTTGTATCATGTTAAGTTAAAATTAGTAAGATTATTACTTTGTGACTGAAAAGTGATGAGTTCGAGTCACGGAATCAGCCTTTTTGTAAAAAAGTTGATAAGTTCCTCACCAAAATCTGGCAACGTAGAAAAATTGGATCAAAATATAATAATTGAAAAATATCTCTTAACCAAAAATTAAAAGAAAAAAAGATTTATGGGTATTAAATGAGGTCGGTCAAATTGATCAAAACTTTAAATGACAACCAGAAAAAAAATATTTGTTAAAAGTTTATTCTCTAATTAATGTAGCGGGGAAACCGTCCAGGTGCAGATCAATTATCAAATAAAAATGAAAACCAAAATTGGGAAATTTTTACTTTCATAATTACCACAATTGAATGCAATAAATGCCCTACTTATTGAGTTGGTAAAGATCACCTTCAAATTTAACTTTACGAAATTAAATTAATTTGAATTGAATTAAAATAAATTTATAATTTTTAAATCAAATATAATTTTTATTTTTAAATTATTAATTCATTAAATAACAAATTGTATGTATAGAAAATAAAAGGGTAAAATATACTAATATTTCCTATTATTTAAGAAATTTGACAAAATATTATAAATTTTTTAAATTTCATAAAAAAATTCGTTAAATTTCAATTAAAATAATAATAAAATACATTTTGATGAAGAAATATGGACTTATGCTTTTATCCAAAAAGAGTTAGATTGGTCTGAGGATAAAATGTGAGGTTGCATGATAATCCAATATCCATATAGTCTATCATCTTGATAGGTCTATCATACTTGTCTTGTTGTAATACTTCGAATCTGGACATACGATCGAAGAATATGTGAAGAATTTGGCTAAATTGTCAAATATAATTGAAGCATGTATTGATTGTCTTCATTGTTAAATTAATTAAATTAATAATTATAATAATTATAATAAACTTTAATTTAAATCAAATTTAATTAGTTTCGTTAAATTTTAAAAGTTTAATTAAATTGTTAAGTAAATACTATTTAATTTTTGTCTTTACTTTTAATCTTAATTTATGAAAAGGAGCTTTTTGAAAAATAAAAAAAATAAGGAAAATTTCTAAATTTTTTAAACTACAACAAATATCTATATCTTTTAATCGTCATTAAGAAAAGAGATAGAAACGCAAATATTACAAAATACAAGGTCATCAAAGCAAAGTACATACAGTTTAATGAGAATTGAAAGGTCAGAAGTTGTTTTTGCTTAGTATACAGATATATACGAGAAAGTACCGGAATTTGTTACCTATTTTGCCTCGCATTCTATATCTGTTGATCTGTTCTACTACACCACCAACTCTCCAACATCTTCCATATACTTTGAAATCTTCTCTTTCACTCTCCTTGTTCACTTCAGTACATCACCAACACAGGCACTTCTCTTCTCTACTCTTTTCTTTACTTGTTTGTTCTTTTTTTTTTCCTTCTTCTTTCAATTCTGTGCATGCTTTGATGCTTTTTCTTCTGTTTTTTTTTCTTCAGATTTTGTTCAATGTACTCTATTCTATGGAGGGTTGGCTTCCTTTTTTTGTTATAAGTTGTTCTCTAATGTTCGTTCTAGTTTTATATCTGTATGTTTTACGTATGAAACATGTACATCGTTACTCAGCCTGGTTTTGGTCTGGAGTACGATGTTCGTGGGATCTGTGGATTCAGTTTCGTATAGATTTAGATTAAAAGTTGGGTCTGATGAAGAATATTGTTCTGGGTCTACGTGATTTGGGTAGTGAAGCTTGTGGATATGAATCTTTTCTTGTTTTGATTCTAGTACTGTATCAACTTTCAGAGTTTTTTTTCCTGCTGAAGTTTTCGTACAGAAGATCAACCAGGGAAGCGAATCTGCAACAGAAAAATGGAAGAGGGAGATCTTCATACAAAGGACGGTACGACAGATATCAGAGGAAAACCAGCAAATAAAGAGAAAACTGGAAAGTGGAAGGCTTGCCGGTTTATTCTTGGTAATGATCAAACTGGAGATGATTCTGTTGAACTCACTTTCAGAATTTTTCAGTTTCTTACAAATTTTGGTTGTTGTTTCAGGGAATGAATGCTGTGAAAGATTGGCGTATTATGGGATGAGTACAAACTTAGTGAACTATCTTCAGGATCGTTTTAACCAGGGAAATGTCACTGCATCGAACAATGTCTCTAACTGGTCAGGAACTTGCTACATCACACCACTTATTGGAGCTTTTCTTGCTGATGCTTATCTGGGAAGATATTGGACAATAGCCACATTTGTGATGGTATATATCAGTGTAAGTTCACTTGATATATGAAACTTAAAAAGCCACCGTAAGTTTGATTTTTAGTCTTCCATAAGTCTTGGAAGTGAGTGTTCCATTTTGTCTGTGCTTTTCCAATAAGTTGGGGTGAATTCAACATTCAGAAGTGCCTAGTCTTGTTGTTTCACTAGCTTATCAGAAAAAAGTTAAGAACTTGCATTAAAATCCCTGAAGGGGAAACTGTTGAGATTGGTACTTTCTCTTGAAACATCAAACTAAGAATTCCTCAGATCTAATTTAGCTTATTTTTAATAAATTCATAGAAGAACACGAGTAAAGACATCCTCGTTTGCTGCATATTTTTGGTTCCAGAGAGGAATACGGGATCAGACACGCCCCTGTTTTTTGACTGAAACTGTTTCCTGAAACTTACTAGTGCAGAACATGTTTGCTAAATGGAACTGATGATGAAATCCTGTTCTTGCAGGGCATGACACTTTTAACTTTAACAGCTTCAGTTCCAGGACTAAAGCCATCTTGTGATAAGCAAGCTTGTCACCCTACAGGAGGGCAAACAGCAGCAACCTTTATAGCTCTCTACATGATTGCTCTGGGGACTGGAGGGATCAAGCCTTGTGTATCATCATTTGGTGCAGACCAATTTGATGATACTGATGAGACTGAGAAGAAACTGAAAAGTTCTTTCTTCAACTGGTTTTACTTATCCATAAATGTTGGTGCTCTTATTGCTTCATCTGTTCTGGTCTGGATTCAAATGAATGTTGGCTGGGACTGGGGTTTTGGAGTCCCAGCAGTTGCAATGGCTCTAGCTGTTATATTCTTCTTCTGTGGAAGCAAGCTTTATCGGCTTCAGAAACCTGGAGGAAGTCCACTTACCAGGATTTTCCAGGTTTTTGTTGCATCCTTCAGGAAATTAGATGTCAAAGTTCCTGAAGATCAGTCACTTCTTTTCGAGACAGAAGATGAGGAAAGTAGTATCAAAGGGAGCAGAAAGCTTGAACACACTGACAAGTTAACGTAAGTGTAAAGATCAAGATCATTACTTTAACTTCCATGTCTGGCTTTTGCTAATCAGAATCACTGTTAAAACTTTCAGGTTCTTTGACAAGGCAGCTGTGGAGACAGCAAATGACAGAGCAAAAGGGTACAGAAATCCATGGAGGCTCTGCCCAATAACACAAGTTGAAGAGCTCAAATCAGTGATCAGATTACTACCCATATGGGCTACCGGGATCGTCTTCTCCACCGTATACGGCCAAATGAGTACTATGTTCGTTTTACAAGGAAACACCATGGATCAACACATGGGACCAAAGTTCAAGATCCCATCTGCATCTCTTTCACTCTTCGATACTCTCAGTGTCATCTTCTGGGCTCCTGTTTATGATCGGATCATAGTCCCATATGCAAGAAAGTTCACAGGTAATGAACGAGGCTTCACTCAGCTCCAACGTATGGGGATTGGCCTCGTGATATCCATTTTCTCCATGATCGTCGCCGGAGTTCTGGAAGTTGTCAGGCTAAACTACGTCAGGACTCACAACTACTACGACCTTGAAACCATTCCAATGTCCATTTTCTGGCAAGTTCCACAGTATTTCCTTGTTGGGTGTGCAGAAGTTTTCACCTTTATTGGACAGATTGAGTTTTTCTATGATCAAGCACCTGACGCCATGAGAAGCTTGTGCTCAGCTCTTGCATTAACAACCAATGCACTAGGGAACTACTTGAGCACTCTACTTGTAACCATTGTCACTAAAATCACTACAAGCCATGGAAAGCTTGGTTGGATTCCTGATAACTTGAACAGAGGACATCTAGATTACTTTTACTGGTTATTAGCCATACTCAGCCTACTCAATTTCTTTGTGTATCTCTGGATTTCCAGGTGGTATACCTACAAGAAGGCCACAGGATATGCTCATTGACACTAAAGATTGGTATAAATTGGTAATCAGAAGATTTGGGTTATGGCAATGTTTGGTGATTGATTCCTTTTTATGGATTTCAGGATTGTAAATATCATCCATAGACATTGTAATGAATTTTCTATGTTTTGGTTAATAGTGTTGTTAGGGGGAAAGATTATATATGAGGATTAGAGGTTGGTTGAGTTTGTTTCAAGTGTAGAAGTACTCTTCTCTAAAAAATAGAGGAAAAGTAATTATTTCTTTCTTGGATAAAAAATGATTTTTAAAATGATTTAATCTTTATTTCTTAAAATTATTTTTTATTTAAATTACTTAAAATAATTGTTTGGATAAAATTTATATAATTGTTTCAATTTCTAGTAAAATAGTTCAATAAAAAACTTATAAAACTACTCAATTTTTATAATTTTATATCTTTTAAATGTTTTTTTGTTATTTTAAATAACATTAAAAAATTAAAAAAAAATCTTTTTTGCAAAATTTTTATTGAAAAAACTGTGAATTTTATTAAAATAATTTGATTAAATTTAACAAAAATATTATTTTTCCAATATTTTAAAATAACAAATGAAAACTACAAAATTCAATTATATCTTATATCTTCTCTTTTAATAAAAAAAATATGAAATTTGTTTAACAAAATGGACTAATCCTTTCCCAAAACAAATTGATTCTGGTTTAACCTTACTTAAAATTAATTTAATTAAAATTTTAAAATAATATTATTCAACATTTAGAAAAGAATATATAACAATTGTTTAAATTAAATCTTAATATTTTCAAAATATTTTAAACAGACTACAGAATTAACTTATAATACTGAATTGATATTATTTTTTATTTTTTAAATAAAAGTGGACCTTATTCTCACATGACAAATAAAACACAACACAACAAACTTAATTTTTCCGTTTTGCGAGAATTGATTGAGGAATATCAATTGTACATAATCTTCTCTTTGTATTTTTTACAAAGAAACTATTTCTGTGACTCGAATTAGTGACTTTTCGGTCACAAAGGAATAACCTTACCAGTTGCTCTAAGAATCCTAACCATATTTAAATTGAACTCTAAAGTTTTATTTTGTCAAATTTTCCGTCCATTTAAAATATTTTATGAACGTAAAAAATTTAGAGTTTAATTTAAATACGGTTAGGATTCAAGTTGTATTTTATCATAAACATTAAAATTTAAAATACACTTAACCTTGCAATAACAAAAATATTAGACCGGTTCCAAGTCATCCAACCCCATCTCCATGTCATCCTTACGTCTGAGGGTTGCCAAACGTACATTTCACTTGAAAGATTAAGCGTAAAAGCAAAATAACACCGAAACCCACTCTTCTTATGACTTGTCAATATGGATAATGTATTATATCCACCGAATGAAAGGTTCAAATTACATCTAACTGTTCATACATAACCTCTCATGTCTCTCCCTTCTCATTTTCCTCACACTCTTCTCTCACAGTGAAGAAGAAAAGATGATTGCCCTTAAAGCTGTTTCCTTCAGTTCTACAACAAAGCACACATTTTTCCATTCCATGAGATCACCAAACTACACCAAGAGTACCGTCTTGTGCCTTTGCAAGTCCAATGATTCTGAACCAGAAGAAGCTTCAGCTTCCCCACCTGAAGGTGATACTCGTAAACAAGACCTTCTTGCTAGAATAGCTATGCTTCAAGCTCAAAAAGTACGACTCACCGATTACTTGGATGATAGAGCTGCTTATCTTACTCAATTTGCTGAAGAAGCCAATGCAGACTTTGACAAAGTTGGTGAAGATGCACTCAAAGGACTAGAAGAAGCCAGTGCCAGGGTACTCCCATCTTTGTAAACCCCAATTCATTTTTTTAAGCATAGAGAATATGAATATTGGTTGGTGTTGCGAATTCTGTTCAATCACCCGCTTCTAGTTCGTTGTTTGTTGATATCAGATCATGGGGAATATAGAGAGCAAGATGCAAGCTTTTGAGGAATCCCAAGAATTGAATAGGATAGAGATTGAGAAGAATGACAAACAGTTGGCTGAGTTTGAAGGTCAGATGGAGAAGGATCGAAATGAAGGTCTGTTCTTCAAGAACCTGAGCCAGAAAGCACCTGTTGATAAAGCCAAAGCTAAACAGGAAGCAGATAAGATTAAAGATCTGACTAAAGCAAAAGCTGGATCGAAGATCAGGAAAAATATTTACCTTGTATTAATTGGCGTGCTAGTCATCGTAATTGCTGATTCTTTCATCAGTTCCGTCCCCGACTGGCGAAAAGTTGCTGTTCTTGGAGCAATATTAGTTGGTTTGATCACTCAGCTAAGCTACGAGCAAAGTTTATCATCAGAACTGGAAAGCATGGAAAAAGAAAACACAAACAAAGAGGCAGATTGATCTGACAGAAGTTCTCTTTTTCTCTTGTATCATACAAATTATCAGATCAATGTCTAATGCAGAATTCAATTGATACATAAATGTAGCATGATACATAACCCCAAGTGAAAACTTCCAACTTGGATTTGATACGTCAAGTAATTTTCTTTTGCATCAATGTCTTCTCTTAGTGATATTACTCCACCACCAAGAACCAAGTAACTGATTAAACGAGTTACCATACTTGATGCTTTATTTACTTCAACACCATCTTTGGATAATTAACATAATGCAAAAGTAGAGGCTGGTCAAATATACCCATATTTATAATTTCCAAAGTGAGGAACACGGGAAGATTCTTGTCCATGGTTCTACATTGAGACAATGCTTGTTCCCCCACAAGAATCATCCTTAAGACCACCAAGCCCTCTCCAATTGAAACTTTTAACATACACCCGTGAACAAATCTTTCACTCGTTGAGCAGTGAAAACTTGTGACTAAATCGTCCTGAAAATGGATATGATAGGAAGCATTTAATACAGGAGGTCCATACAGTTGGAAGTTCAGGCAAAGGCAACAACCGATGGATGTCTTGAACCCCCATCATAGACATGTTTCTAGCTTCTAGTACAAACATAAAATCTTAGCATAAGCTCCTCTAACATATAATCAAGATTTATGTCCCAAAAACAGAACTGATAAAGCCAAAACAACAAATAAACAAATTTCAGTAGACTGGAAACTCACTGTTTCTTACATTGTTGGCAAGTCCACATCTGGAGGCACGACAATCCAACCCATATATAAAAGATTGCACCTTATAAACTGTTATGCAATAAGAGAGCTTTTTCAATGACCTCAAGAAGCAATTGACTGCACATTAACTCAGTGCCTTGGACTACTTCGTCAACTGACCTAGAAACACAGAGATGCATGCATTTATGATCATCAAAACTTCTGCATGCATATCAAGTGATTCTATAAACTGAAACCATAATATCTTGGTCCTGAATCCAGATTTTCACAAGGATCTAAAAGAATGACAAGTCAATAGAAGTCATTTGAAAGCATGTCATGGGATGATGATAAATTCACAAAGTACTGGCCAAAAGGAGTACTTGAAGCAATTAGCATGCCAATCATAACTGTGATTCAAACAATATGAGCTTCAGTATCGTGTTAATCCATGGTATTTTGAATCATGAAGTCTCAAAATTGATAACAGCTCTGACAAGTATGTGCCAGGTAATAGTAACAGGGGTGATTCCATGATTCAAAGCATCATGAAGTAACTCAATGGCATCTGATATTCTTCCCCAAGAACAGAGTCCTTTTAGACGTATATTATAGGAGTATATATCTGGCAGCAACTCATCTAGAAAAATACCATCCCAAATCTCTGATGCTTTTTCAAAATCTCCAAGCTTATAAAGACCTTCCATGAGGGTGTTGCGAGTCACAAGATTTGGAAAGCAATTTGAAAGCTTTATATTTGAATAAAGTTGTAAAGCTTCTTCAATTTTACCGGCTGAGCAAAGTCCATGGATCACAACGTTGTACATGGTAATATCAGGCTTAAAACCTTTATCGACAGCATGGTGCCACAAGTTGATTGCCATGTCAACTTTTGAGCTCTGAAAAAGGCCATCAATCAACAAACTATACGTTATAATGTTTGGCTTCAACTCATTTTCAAGTGTTTCCCTTACAAAGAGATATGCCTCGTTAAATCTTTCTGCTTTACACAGACCATTTACAAGTGTGTTATATGATACAATATTAGGTGAATAGCCAGCAGATTCCATTGCTCTGAAAAAGTTAATTGCATCATCAAGTCTCAAAGCTCGAACAAAACCATAAATCAGCGAATTGCAAACATGAGGGTTCAGTTTAAAGTCACAACTTTGAATCTGAATAACCAAATCATTTGCTTCATCTACTCTTCCTTCTTTGCATAAAGTATGAATTATTGAAGAATAGGCAAAAGCATCCAGTTTACCTCCACCTTCAGCCTCTTTCAATATGTACAAAGCCTTGTTCAGCCGACCATTCTTGCATAACCCATTAATCAAAATTCCATAAGTTATGGAATCAACCCCAGGACCCTTCTTTTGCAAGAGTTCCCAAATTGAAAGTGCTTCTTCCACTTTACCATTCTCCAACAATCCCCTAATGAAAATGTTGTAACTTCGGATATTATGACAGTCCTGTTTATCCATCAGCACCCACAATTCAAAACTTTCCTTTATCTTCCCTGCACTAAAGAACCCCTTCAGCAATGCATTAGAAGTAGCCACATCAACCACGACGCCATTCTCAACCATCTCTTTATAAACTCCAACAGCCCTATCAATGTTCCCTGCTTCAGACAACCCATTAATCAAACTGCTACACGTAAACATATCCATCTTGCGCTCATTCTTCTTCATCCTCTCCCACATCTCCAAACTCTCATCAAACTTCCCACACTTGCACAACCCATTGATCATCACATTATATGTAATCACATTCGGGTAAACCGAAGATGCTTCTACCAACCTCTCCCATATCTCCTTCCCCTCAGCATATTCCCCTCTTCTAAAAAAGCCATCAATCATCACATTATAACACGCTACGTCAGGTACCACACCTCTCACCGACATTTCATCAAACACCTCTAATGCATCCACCATACACCCACTTTTCACCATCCCGTTAATCAAAGTACTGTAACTATAAACATCAGGCTTCAAATCTTTCTCCCACAACCACCTCAACAACCCTTTTGCCTTATCATACTGCTTCTTCTTACACATAATCTTAATCAAAACATTATAAGTCTGCAAGTTCGGAGACATACCCACATTTTGAAAATAACTTAAAAACGATTCAGCCCTACCCCATTGATTACACTCACAAAAAACATTTAGCAAACTATTAAACGACCTAATCCCAGGGCTGCAGCCGAAAACCTCCTCCATCCGCTGGAAAACACCCAAAGCTTGGTTTGCCATTTTGTTCTTTGCGTAGGCTTTGATCGCCACTAGAGCGACGTCTTCTGTGCATTGACATTGCTGGGTTTTGATTAGCTCGACGACTCTGTGAACGTGTACTACTAGTTTTGGGTCCGTCAGCCGACGGAGTATGTGTTGGAAGACGATTGGCGAGTGCATAACGCGTCGGCTGTGAGTCGCCGAGTCGAACAGGGCGAGTGCTGACTCGGCAGTCTTCTGGGCTTTGAGGAGTTTCAGGAGGTGTTTGGAGGATAAAGACTTAGGAAGCTCGACGACCATGGCGAATGGCAGTCGGAGTAATTTTGAGGGCTTTGTGGGTGGTTTGACTTGGTGCATGTTCGTTTAACGGCGTACTTAGGTTGTCTTCCTCCACTTAGGGGTAGGACTCTTTACTGAACTTCTGTTTCTTCTATGCAAACTAATTTCTGACAGTTAATTACTATTAATTACATTTATTATATATAAACTAAATTTTCTAAATAAGGATAAATTTGGTAATTTTAATAAATGGACTTATAAATTATATATTGAATTCGAATTATAAATTATAGAATGAAAGACACATACTATAATTTTATTTTATTCTTAAAAATTCTTTATGATTTAATGTCTTTTCTAACCACAACTACAACAAATCCAAATCTTTCGCTTTACGAAGTTCGGGTGAAAAATATCAATTATATCCAGCCTTCTTTTTATAATTTTGTTACAAATAGGTTATTTCTATGACTTAAAACCGTGACCTTCAAGTCATAAAAAGAATAAC
>JANIMX020000142.1:340605-353739 GCA_024582655.2 Erythroxylum kunthianum | reverse complement strand
CTTCAACTTTCTATAACTACCTCAGCGGAAACAAGCGGCAAAAGCACTACTAGGGAAACTTCCGGCGAAGGAGATATCATTTCTGGCTTTGCTCTCGGCCACCGTCTTCACTGATATCAACACACTGTTTGTTAGAGACGAGACAAGATAGAGTAAGGTGGCAACAAGACAGGGTCTTAAGGAATGTGATACTTTAAAGATCGAATCTTGGGAAAAGAGACTAACTAGCAAATCAATTGGTCCTACGCTGGTTGTGAAACCCAATTGGCTTGTTCTTTTTCTTCTCAGCTTTTGTTTTCTCAGTGAAGATCACGCAATCAGCCATGAAAATTTAGTCGGTTCCGTTCTGTTCCAAAATAATGAATTAAGATTTGATTTACTTGAGTTTTTTTTTCAAATTTTTAGATTTAATTCAAAGTTACCAAATTCAATTAAATTTAATCAGAGACTCGATTTTGAATACTCGAATCTGATTAGGAAAAGTTGCATCTTTTTGTTGTGTTTCAGAAACCTGGCAATTTCCATAATAGTATTGCAAAATATGGTCTTTATTTTATCTACCAACAACTTGTGTGCATCTTTGACATTGAGAATTCATCGTAATCCAACAGTTTCTACAGTAAAAATCTGAACTTTTTTGATGTTATACTAGGTAAGGACTAAAGACAATGCAATACTAATGTCTTTGTCTGCTTGCAGATCGCGGGTCATCGCATATGAAGTAGAGAGTTAGAGAGCATTGTCTCGTATAGTCATGAAAGAATGATCAGTGTGTATCAACTAACAGTTTCTGATACAAATCTGCAGTTTCAGCTTCTGTTTGCAGTCAAATATCTTTCCATCCTTGCTTATATTTTATTTCCTTAAAACCGTGAAACAATTCAAAATGCATGCCTTTGCTGGATCTAGACTAGAATGGCGTATGATTACATTAACACAATAAAGTAGTTTAGTGTTTAACCTCTGTAGGGCTATACCACAACAAAAGCACTGGAAGCGCCTGAAAAATGGCTGATAGATCCAATAATTGCCTTTGCAGCACCGAAATGTCTTACTCTGTATATTCCAGGAAGTGCAGACCGTGGGATCCTCCATTCAATGGTTGCAAAGCTGTTAGGACTAAGTTTTGCAGGCCTTGACCACTTAAACCGCACGCAAAAATCGTCATCGTCGTAGGTTGAAACCCAGGTTGTTTTGGCTCGGAGAATCTCAACCAGTGCAAATGTGCCCTCAGTCATTAGATCATTCCTCGGACAAGCAGACCAGAACGTAACAGAAACCATGTCTCCCCTTTTGAAGGTTGAATTTGAAGGCACGTCTTCTTTAACGTCTCCAAAATCGACACCAAGAGGAGTATCATCCACAACTACAGGTGCTAATAAACTGATTTGCTTGTCAAGGAGGTCTGGGGGCTGCGGACCAGCATTCACAGGTTGTCCGCTGAGAAGAGCTGCAGCTAGTTTCTTGAACTCCTGAATATAGGCGCTGAGTGTGTGAGGTCCATAAAGAGTGGACGCTCCCTGACAATCATTACCACAGATATATCAGTGACAGAATGATACTTTATGAATATGAATGTGCCACTGATTCATCTAATGCTATGGCAGAAGATTAGAGATACACATAAGGTTGAAAAGGGAAAATGAGAGTTAATGATCCAGACCTCGTATCTCTGAACTTGGTACTCCTCAAATGTGGTCACATATTGTGAATAGGTATTAGTAAGTCCAGAAATGACAATGTGAACATTGTTGTTGAATTCTTTGGTACCTCCAGAAGTAAGCAATGTCTTGACAGCATCTCGGAGACGCCTACCAGCCATGGTAGTAAATTCTGCAGGAAATAGGGTCACCATAAATTCGATATGCCCAGGGAGAAGTGAAATACTGAACAAAACTGTATAGTGAGCGTCTGTACTGGAGTATTGAAACACTTTCTGTAGCAGAGCAACCAGGTATCGTTATGCACATCTAATTGATTGTCATTTGCTAAAATGTGTATGTTCTGAAGAAGATTGTTGCATATATACATTAAAAACATACAAAAGTAAAGGATATTTTCACCTCCAGGTACGTTGAGGATGACAAGTTGCCCTATTCGCAAGATTTGAACTGGAAGAATTGAGGGCTGCATGGAACATACACTGGTTAGGAAAACATCATTTTCTGGGGTTCAAGGCTGAATAGATATCTCTGAGGAAAAAAAAATTTATTATGTGAAAGGGAAGCATGCTCGATTTGACATGTGAGCTAAGTTCTACAATTCACCACATAACTTGAAGCATATCGAGTGGTTTCTCGACACTTTGTCGATCATTCTCTTAATTTTGTCTTCTACTGTACTCTTTTTGTGCTTAACCTAGAACAAGCCTCAGTGTTTCTCTGAATTTTTTACCAAACTTTTAACATTATCATTACTTCTTCATAAAATGCATAAACTGCAAAGTCTCATACTCACCGCCCAGTCATATGGTAGCTTCATTTCACCAGTATCAAGCAGAATAGGTTTGGGTTGCTGACAGTTAGTTTGTTCTTGGCTTGGTGTTCTAAGGAAGTTCCTAATCAATTTCCAGAAAGCATTACCCTGCAAAGATTCCAGAGACAATGATCATAAAATTTAGGAAGCTCCAATTCATGAAACATAAGACATACGATAGAACCATTACTTGCCTGATTATCTCCTTGCTTGAAATCGAAAGCCCCGGGGCCATCAGTTGTCCCTGCAGCAAAAGCAAAGCCCATAGCAGCAGGACATGTTTTCACTACCTCATTATTTAGCGAGACCTCAATGTTTGAGAAATCAACATAAGCATGCTTGTATCCAACCTTTCCCTTCAGCTGCTCAGATGCTTTGTTGAATAGTTCAACAGCTTTCCTCAATTGCTTCTCTCCAATTATTCTCGTACTCTCAAATTCATCAGGATACCTGAAAAATGGACATGAAAAGCATTTTATCCTCTTGAGTACAATTTACAGCATTGATTAGGAAAACTACTTAAACAAGTTCGATTTCGTAGAGAAATCAAGACAATGCATACCCTGGTCCCCGTCCATAGCAAAGTTCGTTTTTCCCATTGCAGGTACTGTGATTGAAATCACAAGGAAGTCCTGTGTCTGTGCAAAATGCACCGAGAATATTTGGACTTAAATCACCACAGTTTGATTGACAGAAAGCTGAAACAAACCGAGGCCTGTCAGTGTTAGCTTTCCTCGTGGCATTTCTGACACGTTTTGTAGTACTCCATAACCTAGACACAGGTTGTCCTTTTAAAGACCTAAATGAAGCAGCAAGTTCCATCAACTTGTCACCTGTTTCAAATAGACCAGTCATCAGAAATTTCCATACTTTCTCTATCTCTTATGTGTATAATTTGGGTTTGGATCCCATATATGAATCTGAGTTGACACTAGACATAAAATGGTAGGACTATATGCAAATTTGAACCAGCTACGCCGAAGTTGACATTAGACATTTGATTCCAGAGAAGAGAATAAGTTCACTTACTATTCTCATGAACCTTGAAGAATGAGAATTTACCACCGGCTGGGTTATTGAAGAAATCCTCCATGAATCTTGCAGCAGCTCCTTTGTTATCACCACTTATTAATGAGTTTGTACGACTCATAGAAGTTCCATGAGTCGCAAACCAGTTAAAGGAACCTACAGGTCCCCATTCATTATCTACAAACTTAATGAGGGTCATTTCTTTGTCAACATCATACCTATACTTGCTCCGCTCGTCCGCTGGATTGTTGAGATAAGCACTTGGACTACGGTTTACACCAGCATCTAAAAGCTCTCCTGTAAAACCACAGTTAAAGAAAAACTTATTTAACACAAACATAGACACACAGTCATGAAATCTTCTTAGATGTATTTTAACTAAGCCAGGGAAACAAACCAGCCAAAATGTAGCAAAAAAAGTTATAATGATGATACAAGGTAACAACTTAGGATAATAAATTTCGATTATTTCCAAACCTTTGTTGACAAAAATGGATCCTGGCCGAAGATTTTCATGAGCCTGTATGATGCTTTGCTCGATACCATCAACAATGGCATCAAATGACTGGCGAACAAATCCAAGAGAAGTTACAATATACACAACATATTGGAGATAGCCTCCAGGCCCAGCATGGGTGTGTATGCCACTTATGGCAACATTCTGCTCCGTGTAAAGCCCCCCATACCTTGTGAGAGCACAAAACCATCAAGTAGATGATCCACAGAGTTGAATCAACTCTCAAAGATAACAACAAAAGATCAAATGTAAAAGTGAAGTGGATTAGAGCAAGTAAAAGATTCTCTAATCCTAAACTATTTAAATTATGATTTATAACAACTACAAATTAGACTCAAAAAGAATAAATCCTATTGAACAATATACAGAAAGTGGTTATCAGACATTTATGGATGACTCTGTTCGTTTCTAGCAATCTAAATTTTGTACTTGTGCATCTTGAATCCAAAACAACGAAAGTTATCTGGTATCTACCTTGCTTTCAGTCTCTCCAGTACTTTAATTGTAACGAGCTGGGAGGCCATGCAAGCATCGAGATTCACATATACTACTCTGTTCCCCTGAGGTTCAGCCACTATAAAGGTACGAGCTCGCAACCTGAAATGAACTCCAGATGCCACCTGATCAGTGTTTGCATATCCCATCATATTAACATCTGCAGCTGGTCCTGTTATGTCATAGCTTCCAAGGCCTATCAGGTAACTTGAAGCTGATACTGTTCTTTCAAACTTCTGCATCAAGAGTAGAAGCAGGAAGAGCCAACTAGACGCATGTAACCTCTGCATCCAGCCATATGAACCAGAACGGAAGTCCATTTTCTTCTCTCTAATCCTTCAAGAAAAGATAAGTTTTATGAACACGTTCTTCAAAGTTGAAGCACACAGGAAACTTATTGGTTGACTAATCTGCTATGTTAGAACTGAAACAAAATCAGAGCATTCTGAGATTGTGCTGCGGTAATGCAGGAAAATCTGAAGCTCACTTTCATCTTACGAGTAAAAACTGTAAATATAAATAATGGAAGTAGCAAATGCAATCGCATGATCTGATGGTAAATTGTTATCTCATTCCGCATAAATGAACAAGCAAGCGAGTGAGAAAAGAACATATCTTTCAAACATATTCACACACCCCATCAACAGAATGGCAATAAACGAAACTACAATCTAGTCAATGCCAAGAGAGATCCAAGACAAGGAAGTTCCAAGTCACTTCGAGAACTCACAAGATAAATCCAGTTCATATAGACACACATTAACAAAGACACAGAGAGAGATAGAAGAGAGGAATAATGTAGGAACTACCTGAAAATCGATTCCTGATCACGGGGACCAATGAAACATGGAAATGAAATGGTCATTTATATAGACACAAACATTAGAACACTTAGAACTGAGAAGTGAAGTAGGGTGCTTTAGTCAACAGAATTTTATGTAAGACAATGTTGTGTTCCAGTTTTGACACCATAATCTATTCCATTTAGTTTAGTGACAGCACCGGCACGAGATTGCAATGAGGCAGTGCGTGTGAAGTGTGAAACTGAGAAGGGCATAAATGTGGACGCGTGGTCAGTGTGTGGTTGGTGAGGCCCTCAGTGGAGCTCTTTTTTGATCTAACAACTCCAAAGCACTCAAAACTTAGCACCCATCAATCTTTACCTCGCGTACACACCATTGTTTCACTTATTAAGTGCTTTGCTTCACTATAAACGGATCAACATGGAATCATATTCATTGCCTTGTACCCCACTTGCACTGTTTTTTCAAACTATCGTTCACTAGATGTTTAAGCCTTTGGTTGAAATCCAATAATACGTCCAAAATGACGATATGTCCCAAGTCCAACAAGGTCCCACACAATATTTTAGTCTGTACATGATCTGCAAAACCCACTATAAAGCCACCATTTTTATAGTTTACCCACGATAAAACCACCATTTTTATAGTTACCCTTTTCAGGTCAGACTTTGGGCTTCACCATGTTCGATGTAACGTATCAGATATTCAAAAGAAACAAGCTTACGGTGCAAAAAAGTTAAGAAAGTTTTTAAAGCCAACTTCAGTGTAAACCGTGAGTACCCTACCTGTAGCCTTCTGTTCAATGCCTTGCTTCTTCTCTTTAGCTTCTTTGAGCGTAGTCTTCAATTCGATCAATCTCACTTTCTGGGATTCGACTCTTTTCACTGGCTCCGACGACATAGAACTCGAAAATGCAATCACTCGAAAACCCAATACTGGATTCTGCATTTGATTCTCAAATTTCTTGGCATTGCAGAGAACTGTTAAAACAGTGGCATTGCAGAAAAGATTTACAGGAACACATTAGTGATAGCTACGCTTAATAAACGTATAGATCTACTGGTAGTTGAGTGAAAACTCGAAACTGGGCTTAATTCATTTCAATGTAATCCTTATGATCCAAGTGAAAATGAATCGCCTTTGTTTTCCCTCTCTCTGTGTTATTTTCTTCTGTGGAGGATTTCTTTAACGGTAGATCTCTAGATCTTCTTCAGTGCCTTGCTGTTACTTGATCCCCATGTTCCTCCAACATCTCCTACTCAGAGTACTTAAAGCGCGAAAATAGCTCAGGTGTGTAGGTCCCATTTTTGGCACACATCAACCTCTGGCTGTACCCACTTGCACTGTTTCATTGAAATCGTCGTTCATTTGATGTTTAAGGCTGTTTACAAAAAATAATTCTCTGTTTTTATTTTTAAATTTTTATTAAAAATAAAATTTTTTATTAAAAACGTATTAATTTATTAATATAAAAAATTATTTTTTATTTTTCAAAACTAAAAAAATACGTTTATTCATTATTTTTGAAAAGCATATTTATTATTATTTTAAAAAAAATATATTTTTAATTTAAAAAACTATAACTTTTTAATAAAAAAAATTTTGAAAAATTTTCACGAGCACGCATATTTTATTTTTTATTTAAATATTAATTATTTAACTCAACTTAAACTTATTTTCTAAATTTCTTTTAAAATTTAAAAATTAAAAAAATTATTTTTAATTAAAAATTTTATAAAAAAATCGAATATGAACACAAATTTCTATTTTCTGTTTTTATTAGAAATTTTTTCTTAAAAATAAACTCAATTTTCTGTAAATAATCACATCCTATACATGAATTCTTTGTTTTTGTGTTTTTTCATTGAAAATGGGATCAAATTTTCACTTCAAATCTAACATTACAAGAATTTGAACTGACATGTCAAATTGGCTCTCCTCCCCCTACTCCTCGGTTCCTCCATTGGTTCCTGAGCTCGTCATGACCAGGTCGCTTCCGTTTTTTGTTTCCAAGCCACTCATCCGATTCCTTGGGTTGGCTGTCATCAGGTTGCTCCTCCGGTTCCCTGAGCTCGTCGTTACTAGTAGGGACCTTTTTACGACAGGGGTTTCAATCCAATGCATCGAGATGCAAACTCACATTCAAACATCGCCCCAATGCACACACAACTCCTACCATGGGCCACCGCCAGTTTGTCTAACACGCTCAAGTCGATAATGAAGACAAGCACGTTGACTATAAGAGGAAGAAAGCTATATCTAAACATGTTCAGATACAGTGGTCAATGGTAGGATAGGATGACAAGTTAACAGTACTGGGAACAATGGAAACCAAAATGTGCAAATACTAAACCGAACAAGGGTAAGTGGGGAAACTAAAATTGTTTTCAGATCCAGAGCAAGCTTATAATGCAAAATAAACACAAGACAGTCAAAATTTTCAAAATCCCAATTTCAGGATAAACCATGAATGTTCTTACAGAAGGTCCAAAAATTCTTACAAAATTCCTCAGTACAAAATCTAAAGCCTCAACTCCTACTGAGTAAAGGCTGCAATTCCTGATCCCCAAATCAAACATCAGCATCAGTACCACGAGTTGACCAAGAGCCATCCCACTGCAAAAGAACACCACAGAAATATATTGAGATTCAAAAGCAGGTGTATCTTACAAGAATGATGGAAGTTAACTAGTACACAATCAGATTCCACTGCAGGCATCAAACAAATGAAGCAATGTGTTTTCACAATGCCTTGCTGCCCTATTAACAAGTATATGCTAGTGTTGGCAACAGGTCAGGCTCGGGTTCAGGCCTTAGTCCGGTCAAACCTGATTTGACCCATTGACTTCATACTACGTCAGGGCAAGACTAATTTGCCTTGATTGATCAGGTTCAAAAGATTGTGAAATCCAAGTCCAACACGTCCTAAATGTACGAGGTCAAGTTTAATCATGCATGAGTATACAAGCCCAAACCCAATCAAACCGGATCGAGGAGAGAGGGAGGCCAATTTCCCATCCCTGATCATTAGTCAATCTCTAGAATCAGACAGAAAACAAGTTCCCAGCAGCAAATTGACAAATGAACATCAGGAAGGAAATTCCTAAGTAGGTTTTGAACAAGTATACCATTCACCAATGCAAACGCCCACAGTATCATAACTAGCTTAATCACTAGGACATAATCACAACAAAGACGGATTAGATTAGCTTCAAGTTTCTGTTGCTCAAACCTAATTCAATTCAATCCTTCATGTCATACTAATGAGCACTAAGAGACAGGTATATATAACATCACACACAATACCCTAACTTAAAATAAGCAACTAAAGCAAAAACACCCTTAATTATACCTTAAATGTTGCTGGGATACATAAAGACTCTAACTTTAGCTCCCTGTAGCAAAAATAAACAAACCCTATTCAGAACATTAAGAATAAAAACCATATTCAAATCAAAGAGAATAAGATTAACCATATTACCATGGATTTTGGAGGTAGATTAGACTTGAACTTAGCGCGAACAACACCACTGTTACCATGGGGCCTAGTGACTTTACCCCAAATGCAGCGAAAGTGGGTTCCATTGTTCTTCACCTTTGCCTTATAAATATATGCCATTCGCTTACCACAGTACCAAGCCACCTCCTCTTTTGTGTTAACCCCCTCGATCTGTATCAACGACGTGTTTGGATACTGATTCGACTTGGACCTAACAATCCAAACAAACCCAAATCACGAAACTCCCAAAACAAACGAGCAAACACTTAATTCAGTTGAAACCCCAAGTAAAGATTCAAGCTTTCAAATTACCTCTTGTATCCTAGAACAGTTCCTCTGACATAGAGCCTGCAGAGAGAAAAATGACATGAACCAAAATGAACCCAGATCCCTTTTATGAGAAGAATCAGAGTTTAGCAAAAAGATAAGAAAAAAGGGAAATAGAATTGAACCTAACACGCTCTCCTTGGCGGCCTTTCACCATTTTCAGTTCCTGTGTAGAGAAAGCTCTGTATTGGTCAATGAAAAGCCCTAGACCCAATCTTGTGCTTATATAGCAAGAGAAGTACTAGGGCGCGAACGGTACCATCTAAAACTTGTTGATTTTGATTTGGAAAAACCGTTATGATTGAAACACGTGGATAAACTATAGTAGATTGTACAATGGGCTACCTAACATTCAAAAAAACCTTTATTAGAATTTAGTGTTTTTAATATAATTTAATAATTTCCAATTATTACTTTTTAAATATATATTATTAATTATATTGTTTCAAATTTTCAAATTATATAACAAAATCATTATCTAACATAAAATATTAACTTTCAATTAAAATATTTATAGTTTATTCATTATATAAAATTCTTATATATTACTCTAAATCATTTGATTCATGATTATCTTATATTAATGACGTTGATGTTATTCCTTGGCAGCTAAGAAAATTCTGAGTTTAAATTGCATTGATCTGATGATAGAAATGGAGGAGAAATCCAATCAAAGAAGACAATGGAGGAGGCACTACTCTCAGGTACACACATACAAACACTATTACAATACAATTCCATAAATTGAAATAGGGTTTTGGTTTGATACACAATTATATGATTGCTTCTTCTTTTGAGTAATGAAGGGAAAGAGACTGAATCTGGTGATAAAGGAAGCAGCACTCAATGGACCTCTTACCAGTACTTGGGTCGAACCGGGTCGGTTATTCCAACGGAAACTGATGTTAGCGTGGAGGAGATACGGTCAGCTGCAGCGGCATCCAGTTACTACCCGCCGTCGCTGCACGCTGCCTTGATCAGCCCGCCCGAGCCCGATCCTAATGGTTAGCAATTGGTATTTTTTTGTTTCTGGTTAATGAGAATTTGGTTTAATTGTTTAAAGTTATTATCTTTGAATCGAAACATCGCTCTGTTTTTGGCAGAGCAAGCGATTGTGTATCAAGGTGGGTATGGAGGAGGTTATGGTGGAAGTGCCAATGAATTTCAGAAGTAAGAACGAATTTCTTCTTGTTTTGTGTGATATGATAGTAGAAATTTACTGGAATTTTGCAGAGTGAAGTGCGTTTGGTTTGAGTGAATGTGAAATTAACATGGTAATGTGATATAGGTTATGTAATATTCCTATGTTTGGTTTGAATTAATGGGCTTATCAAGTAATCTTACGTTACTGTCACATCAGTTTTTTAGCTCAATATGTCAGTAATGTGATTACCATCTTTATTTAGATTATGTAAGATTACCTGGTTATCTTTTTCTTGATTCTATTATTGTTCTCTATTTTTTGCCCTTTAGGACAAAAAATTTCTACCGACATAAATAATTATCATCTTCAATAAAGTTACTATGTTTATATTTTTAATTTTATTTGATTTTTAGTTTATTATTTAACATAATTTTCTACAAATTAATTTAATAAGCTAATTAATTGTTTAATTGTTGTTATAAGCTTATTAAATTTTTAATTGTTTAATAAAAATATTTTTTTAAAAAAGAATTACATAAAAAATGTATGCATGAACAGTATTAATTAATTAATGTACAGATCTTAAAAAATAGAAACGTCAGTAACCATGCAAACGTAGAGACTAGAAACCTTAAAAAGTAATAATTTAATAAGTTCAAATTTATTAATAAGTTAAAAATTATTAATAACTTATAATAATTTAACAAGTCATGGACTCACACTTTTTTAGAATTTCTCTAACAAGAACAATTCGGTCAAATACTTAAATTGATATACAAGATAACCCCCAACCAAACAAGTTTATATTACATTACTTAATGTTGAACCAAACAACATTAGGTTATGTTTTGAATAACATAACTTGGTTATGTAATTACCTGGTAATCACGTAACTACGGTAATCTAAGATTAACTCAAACCAAACGTCCCCTAAGGGTAATTATCTGTAAGAAAGAGAGAGAGAGACAGCTTATTATAAGAGAAAGCAAAGCCTTTGGTTGAATGAGTAGCTGGATTTGTTTCAGATGGTGTAATTAGTTGTTGATCTTTGTGTTTATGGAGTTAATTTTTGTTGATTCTGAATATTTACGAATAGATGGTTGATTGATCTGAAAAAGGACAAATAGAATGTATTGGTACTTGTTTCTTGAAATGTGACTGCTGTAGTGAGGACATAAATTGCTGTCTAATTTCACTTGCAAGTCTAATTCTACAACTTTAAGTTGATATTTATTGAAGTTAGTTATGTTTTCATCCCATTGGAAACACTTTTCTCAAGCAAATCTTACAAACAGGCAAAACTTGGATGAGGTAGAGATACGAGAATTGCTCATTGACCATGTTGGTCATAGGTGCTGTTGGGGAAGTCGTCCAGCTCGGACCTGGAAGATCCATGCTGTGGAAGATTGTAATGTATATGTGGGAACTCTAGAGACTTTTATTGAGGAGAGGGATGTGATAAGAGTAACAGAGCCATATCTCGGTGGACCCATTGATGGAAAAGATAAGGGGCCTGAACTTGGTGTCTGGGAATTGGATCTGAGGTCTCAATTTCCTATTCTGTTTACACCTCGTAAGGAAACACGAACCAAACTTCCTCACTCTGAAATACTTGAGAAATGCTTAGGTAATGAGTAATGGAGCATCTATTGTTTCTACGAGTATTCATTCATTCCTTGGTTAGTGGTGTTAATGTCAGTTTCCATTGTTCGTTGCATTTCTTGTGATACCAAGGTCTTTTCACCACTCTTTGGGTATATAACCAATGCTTCATTCTTTGTTAGTCCATATTTAACTATAGCCTTCATTCTTTGTTTGTTCGCCAGCGCATCAATTGTATTGCCTCGATTACTCAGCATCAGTGGCATATTTGATGACTGGTTTCTAACACAAGTGTAGGGAAGGTTTGCAGATTGTGCAGGAAGGGGAGATATTGTGTGTGCTACATGTAATGCTAATGAAGAACCTGGATTCTACAAGGAGAATCGGATGTATGACTGCCCTGTATGCTATGGAAGGGGTTTGATTGCTCGTAGTGATGGATCGGACGCAAAGTAAGCTTTATTTTATCATTCCCACAAAGACATGTTTTTATTTTTCTGACTCAATTTCAAGTTTGTTTAGCAACATCTTCTACAAGGAGAATCGAACGTGTTTTACCAAGATTTATCAAACTGCTAACCTTTATGGCAACTGTGTTGTTGTAGTGGCAAACTAATTAGATACTAAAGTTGTATCTATCGACAATTTCACTTATCAGCATCATATCTATATTTCTCAATAGATGCAAACCATGCAATGGGAAGGGAAAGATTACTTGTGCAGCTTGTGGATCTCGTGGCCTAATAAAATGCCAGAAATGCCATGGAAGTGGCTCTCTTATGTTGCGCAGTATTGCTTTTGTTAGATGGTACGTATGGTAGCATGCGATGATATTCTACAAATACATGACTTTTACTTCCCTGAGAAAATTTTCTCTATGATAGTTGGCAAAATGTTTCATAGTATTTTCGCCCGGCGTACAGTGTTCTCAGAATTTACCTATTTTCATCTTTGTTGGTTTCCATGATAAGGTAAATGAAGAGTTCCTTTAAGGCCATTTTGAGAGAGATCCAGGTCCTTTAGTTCCTTTGACAATTGAGTAATTGATCCTTAATTATGCACTTTTCATTGTTATACCATCTGTCTTGCTGTAAATTTTGTAATTTGGTGGCAATAGGATGACACTTTCAACTCGCAAAGTTAGCACAACGAGTGGTGCAGCATCAGTTCCGGACGAGGTTTTCCATAGAGCCAAAGGAGTCCAATTATACAACACTCAAGCACATCAATGTAACCCAGCTTT
>JANIMX020000141.1:381903-402016 GCA_024582655.2 Erythroxylum kunthianum | reverse complement strand
GTGGGCTTGCCCATACAAGCCCAAAAGATACATCAGGCCTATAAGTAGAAGGCCCCTTGTTTCACTAAAAGAACGTTCTGATAGTGGTGGGTACCTCCTAGACTTATAACCCCTAACTCTCCACTTAGTTAGGCGATATGAGATCGTAACATACCCCCTTCCATCGTTAGTTGATGTCCACGGCGGCCCATCATTCCCAGTTGGGTGACTTCGCGGTTCCCACCTCTCAGGTAGTAGCCCTTCCCAGGTCGTCCCGTCCGCAGGATCGGTTGGCTCTGATATCAAATGTTACGACCCAGGTCCCCATAAGCTTAAGTCGCACCCTACTCACGTGGTGAGCTTACCCATACAAGCCCAAATGGTACATCAGGCCTATAAGTAGAAGGCCCTTTGTTTCACTAAAAGAACGTTCTGATAGTGGTGGGTGTTTCCTAGAATTATAAACCCCTAACTCCTCACTTAGTTAGGCGATGTGAGATCGTAACAGAGGAGCAATGTGATTCTACCAAATCAAGCACCCTGACTTTACACAAAAGTAATATTTCAGAGTTCATTACTGAATTGGTGAAATTAAAATTTTAAACCACATTCAATTAGACTCCAGTTATGGTCTTTTAGATGATTATGCTATAATGAATTTTTTCTTCCTTTTGTTTAATATAAATTGTTCACTGCAGAGGATTAATCTGTTCTTCTGAGAGAAAGCACTCCAGAGGAGTTTTTTTGTTTAGTATATGTTTTTCAGGCTTTTTAACACTGTTGATTACATCATAACTTTTTTCTTTTTATAGTTTCAACTGTTCATTCATTTCATCGGATGACTTCCAAACAGTTGGCTGTGTGTTATTACCTTTTGCTAGATCTTGGTACCTTTCACTAGTGACTCTTGCATGATGTGTTGGCAACTTCACTTTAGACTTTAGTAATCCGTTTATCTTACGTCTTTTTGCATTGTATAGAATTTTCTTGAAGAAAAATGTTGGATGAGGCACAATAAGAGGAATTGTATGAAGTAAAATATTTTGAAGTCAATAGTAAATGACTTGGTTATATACTCACAGACTTGCACTACCACAGAAGTGGCAAATAGGCCAACTCTGATCATCATTTATTTCCTTGGCTATGGTTTGCACAAAGTTAGTGCTTAAAAGTTCATGATTACTTGGAACCTAATATTCTAACATTTGAAATTTCCTAGGATATGCAGTGTATACGATAGGAAACAAAGCATAACAAAGAAAAAAGAGTACTTGAACTAACTGAATCGCAAATATGGGAATTGATTCTTTTTATTGGATTTTGGTTCCCTGTAGAAACAGAACTGGAAAGACTATTTTGCCACAAACATGTACACCCATGAAACTTGAAGTGTTCTGCCATGAAAGATCTCAAGGTGAATGTTGGTCTTCCATCTTGCTGGAAGATGTACAGCTAGTTGGTTGATACACAAGGCAGAATAACACACTTGCTGATGGGCTTCTGAGCTGTAGTTGAGCGAATTTCTTTTGTTTGGCTGATGTTAAGAATATTAGAATACATATAATGTACATAATACTAGTTTTGTAATTATTCATATAAGGGTAGTTTAGTCTTTTTCCTTAGCCATATATATATGTCTCATTTGTAATCTACAACTAAATTACATCAAAACAAAGTGAAAAGAAGATCAACCATGAACATTAAAAAGTAGAAAGATCACCACAGAAGCCCATAATAGTGGACTGCCAGGAGGATGGAAATTTTGAGTTTAAACTTATCAGACTAGAAAAGAAAAAAAAACAGTGGACTGCCAGGAGGATGGCGATTTTTTCAAACTTATCACACTAGACAAACAAAAAAGAGTTTGATCCTTGTATGTCTGAGATTTCTGAATATTCATATTGAAAGGGGGGATAATCATTTTTTATACCAGAGCAGAACAATAAGGGCGAGTCATTTCTCTGCAGGAACTTGTCAGGTGAATGGTTATGCTTCTATTATTGAATGAAGCATGATTTAACGAATTCCATAGCCTTGCGTTTTGGATAGTCTTCGTCCCTAACATTTCTTTCAGTTCAGGACTGGGTTCGCTTATAACATTTCTCATGTACTGTAAACAATATATGGAGCAAATAGGACTGAAGGGATGATGCAAAAAAGGATTTGATAAGTAGTAGGTGTACATGAATGTAACAATGTCAATTGTATATCAGGAACGAGAAAATTGAAAGAAAAATCAGTGTTTATAGGTAAATATTTTAGTACAATAATAGAATAAAAACTATAAAATGGGAAAAGCTAAATTGGTGGTATAGCCGTGTAATTGGGAGGTTTGTTTTGCTACAAAACCTCATCATAGCAATTCAAGACCGTAGATTTAACATGACCATACATATGTATAATACAAATCTCCTTACTTTGTGCGGTTTCTTTTTCAATTACATTTTTTGTTTCTCCTCCAAAGCCTGGACCTGGAGAACGAACGAATTAGGTTTTACTGTATATAATGTAATCTAATTTTGTTTATTTATTTCTTTGTTCGAAAGTTGAGTTCTTTCTTTCGCAAACATTTTGACATAAATGAGTAGCAAAAGCTTAATAAAACTATTATCATAAAGAAATTGAATTGGGTGAGGAATGGAAGGATTGGAAGGGATGATACGGAGGCTATTGGAAGCAAGGAATAACAGAGGGAAACGTATTCAGCTTTCTGAAAATGAAATCCGTCAACTTTGCGCCACCGCCAAACAACTCTTCCTCTCTCAGCCTATTCTTCTTCAGTTGGAAGCTCCCATCAATATCTGTGGTATGCTATCCAATCTCTTCCTTGTTATTTTTTTTGCTTTCTGCACATTACGCATACCTAAATACATACAGATATATGGGTCTTGTTATTCAGATTTCGATGATGTGCATAGGAATCGCAAGTACCCAGTAAATCCCTTTTCCTCAACCAGCATGACAATTTTTTTGGTTTAAATTAGCTCTATTGAATATCATATTGTTCAGTGTCTCATAATCTCCAAAAAGTAATAAACCTTGTTGGAGAATTTTTGAGGATTTGTTATGGTGAAAAAACAGGTGATATACACGGTCAGTATGCAGATTTATTAAGATTGTTCGAGTATGGAGGGTTCCCACCAGATGCCAACTATCTGTTCCTTGGAGATTATGTGGATAGAGGAAAACAAAGTATAGAAACTATATGCCTTCTCCTGGCTTACAAGATAAAGTTCCCAGACAACTTTTTCATGCTTAGGGGGAACCATGAATGCGCTTCCATTAATAGAATATATGGATTCTATGATGAATGCAAACGTCGCTTCAGTGTACGCCTGTGGAAAACGTTTGTTGAATGCTTCAATTGTTTACCAGTGGCCGCAGTTGTGGATGACAAAATCCTATGCATGCATGGTGGTCTCTCCCCAGAAATGGAAAATCTGGATCAGATCAAAGCTATTGAAAGGCCTGTAGACGTTCCAGACCAAGGCCTTTTGTGTGACCTCCTTTGGTCTGACCCTGATGCCAACATTCAAGGTTGGGGTGACAATGATAGAGGTGTCTCCTACACCTTTGGAGCCGACAAAGTCTCCGACTTTCTCAAGAAACACGATCTCGATCTCATTTGCCGAGCTCACCAGGTTTCATTTTAATTTAGTTATTGTCTTCATTAGTTAAGTAGCAATTAAGACCTCATGAAAAACTTGCTCATAATTTGCAAAAATTAATGATTGGCAGGTAGTTGAGGATGGATATGAATTCTTCGCAGACAGACAGCTGGTTACCATTTTCTCTGCTCCAAATTACTGCGGAGAGTTTGATAATGCAGGGGCAGTGATGTGTGTGGATGCAAGTTTACTATGCTCATTTCAGATTCTCAAGCCCTGGAAAGGGAAACCGTGAGTATATAATAATGATATATGATATTTCCACTAACCAAACGAAGCAGAGGATTAAATGGTTGTGATGTATGTATGTTTATATGTATATGTATATACAATATCTATCAGCAGGTGTAACTTCTTTAAATATATGTAATCACAATTCATGTCAAGAGAAGCACTGAAGATTGAAGAAGATGCCATGTTCGTGGCTTTTGATGCTTCTGCTCACGCCTCATCATGGATCAGTCAAATTCTACCAATGCAATTTCTTAATGGAAACCTCTGAGCACTTCTTTTGTTTTGTTTGCTTTTTGTACATTTTTAATTGTATTGTATTGTAGATGGAGAAGAAATTTATGATTTTTGGTCAAAAATAATTTTTATTCACATAAAAATACTATAATATTAATTTTAAACAATTAATTATTTTGTAATGACAAGTTTTAATAATTCATGACCATTTATTTCCCTCTATAGTGTATCTATCTATAGTTAATTGGTAATATTGTTGTTTTAGAAAGACTTTAAAACATAAAATTAAAATTAATTGTTAGTTAACAATTAATCAAGTGTCAGACTCAGACGAAAATAAAATATTCATAACAGTTAATATGAGACTGAGAGGATTGGGGAAAGCGAACCCCAAACCCAATAATACGAGAGACTCTCTCTCCTGTTTTTCCTTTTGAATCTTCTAATCTCTTATCTCTTCTCTATTCATCTTTTCTCATTTCCTATTAGGGTTAGGGTTTTAGATCTCAGCAATTTCCTATTTCATATGCTCTCAATGTTCCTGAGCACAAAATCAACCTGAGAGAGAGAGAGAGAGATTTTTCTTTTTTTGTTTCTGAACTTTTGGTAAGATGATACTCGAAGGAAGGAGGATATCAGCGAGCCCTAGGCCTTGCTCGGGAAGGAGGATCTTGGCCAAGAAAAGGCCTCGTGTAGATGGATTTGTAAACACCGTTAAGAAGCTTCAGAGACGCGAGATTTGCTCCAAGAGGGATCGTGCTTTCAGTATGAGCAATGCCCAAGAGAGGTTTCGCAACATGCGTTTGATGGTATTTCTCTTTCTGTTTCATTATTTTTTAATAATGAGCCTCTTATTGTCGAGGAATCCGAGTTCCTCGACAAAAATAGGCATTTATAACAACAAAAAACGACGTGTTGATTTGGAATAAACTTTTTGCAAACACATTTTTTTAATTTTCTCTTCCAATTTCCTGATTAAACCCTTTCCTGCACAACTTGTGTATCTCGGATGTGACAAAAACAGTCCCAGATGTTTGTTTATGATATGGACAATTTCACCTTAAAATCTTTCTTTCTCGACAATTTTTCGAACACCGCAGTGAAATGGCATTCTAACTTTAGGGGAGACATTATTTAGTTCAGATGAAAGTCGGCGTCTTCATACTTTGCTCGAATTTTGGCTACCTCATGTCCAACCTAACATTTCCCTTCTGCTTGTGTGTGGGTGCTAGAGTGTCCTTAAAATCCCTCTTTTTTTTCTTTTTTCTTTTTTGTATCACGCTTACTTGGGCACTACAGATGGGCCATAGGTTCGTCATTTTTTAGCATACCTTCAACGCCAGACTTAGAATTGTTAGCATTTGCTTGTGAGAAATTTCCACCGTTTGATGGCTTGCTAGGTAGCAGCTCAGGCATTTCTCACTGTTTCATTAAGTCAAGGAAATCCCTTTGATTGTCTTCTTGTTTCCCTTTAGGAAGAATATGATACACATGATCCCAAGGGCCATTGTTCAGTAGTATTACCTTTTCTGATGAAGAGAACAAAAGTTATTGAGATTGTGGCTGCACGTGACATTGTCTTTGCTCTTGCACATTCTGGTGTTTGCGCAGCTTTCAGCAGAGGTAATAACCCAAGTTATTTGTCAGATCTACAGACTTAATTCACGAACTTCATTTTTTACTTCATGTGCTTGTCCTAATGAGTTGAAGTTGATTTATATCTTTTATACATTAACTGTTTTAAATGCAGAGACAAACCAGAGGATTTGTTTTCTGAATGTGAGTCCTGATGAAGTAATTCGAAGCCTGTTCTACAATAAGAACAATGATTCACTTATCACGGTTTCAGTTTATGCTTCGGACAGTTTCAGCTCCTTGAAATGTAGATCTACTAGAATTGAGTGCGTTAACATTTTATCTTGCTTATATGCCCTTTCTCTCGATCTTACATATTGTGAAATGCTTAACTTATTTTTAAATGGTTAGGTACATACGAAGAGGCAAACCAGATGCAGGTTTTGCCCTTTTTGAATCTGAGTCCTTGAAGTGGCCTGGGTTTGTAGAGTTTGATGATGTTAATGGAAAGGTTCTTACTTACTCTGCACAAGATAGGTGCCTTTAAAATCCGTTTGCTCTTTGGTTCCCAAATGCATTTATCATTTTTTGTTCTAAACTTCTTATGTGTTTATGATCAGCATTTACAAGGTGTTTGACCTCAAAAACTATACAATGCTCTACTCTATTTCAGACAAACATGTTCAAGAAATCAAGATTAGGTATCTATTTCTCTCTCTCTCTCTCTCTCTCTTAGACACACTCACACGCAGACACACATGAGTGCATGTACTCACTTGCATATACACACTCTGTGCACTTGCAAATCGTAGTTGTTAGTGGTAATGATTGCTGTTGGTCCTGATTCCACTGAAATGGTTGCATGTGAATCCCTCTGTAATGTGATAATGTGTGACAAGGGGCAACTACCTAAGAATTTGTTTGAGTCTGGGATGTATCTTGCATCTCTCTTTTTTATTTTATTTTCTGTTGAAAGAATGCCCTCATTCAATTTTTATTCTTGATTCTATTGCCTACAGTCCAGGCATCATGTTATTGATCTTCAATAGAGCAAGTGGCCATGTTCCTCTTAAAATTTTGTCCATAGAAGATGGCACGGTTCTCAAAGCATTCAACCATCTCCTTCATCGTAATAAAAAGGTTGACTTCATTGAACAATTCAATGAAAAGCTTCTTGTCAAGCAGGAAAATGAGAACCTTCAGATTCTTGATGTATGCTATTTCTATCTCTTTCAGTTTGTTTCCTACACCAATTTATTGTTTTCAGATATATAACCGCAACCTCTTGCCTGCAGGTTCGAAATGCTGAGCTGATGGAAGTTAGCAAAACTGAATTTATGACTCCCTCAGCATTTATATTTCTTTATGAAAACCAGTTGTTCTTAACTTTCAGAAATAGAACTGTTGCTGTTTGGAATTTCCGCGGGGAGCTTGTGACGTCATTCGAGGACCACCTGCTATGGCATCCCGACTGTAACACCAATAACATATACATTACGAGTGATCAGGATCTTATAATCTCTTATTGCAAGGCTGAATCTGATGACCAGTGGATGGAAGGAAATGGTAATAGTCTACTTTCTTTGGTTGGCTAGTTTTTAGAATGCTAAAATGGTTAAAAAGTACTGGCTTATGGATGCTATCTTTTGGAGTACTAAAACTTGATCATAGCCAGTCCTAACACATAATTTTTATTTTCCTTGTTACCGAGTTTCCTTAGTAGATGTAGTGATTGGTATATTTCCATTTGAACCAAAAGCAGTGATAAATGTGTTTGAGGAGCACATCTTGTAGTAACAGATATACCTGAAAGATTTGCGGGTTGCAAAATCTTTGTCATTTTCTAAATAGTTCTTGTTTTATACCTGATTTGAAAAATATAAAGCTTGGAAAAAAAAACATAAAACTAAGGATGATAGCCATTGTGAACAAACTGCTATCAGAGGTCCTCAGGAGTCATAGATGGTGTTATACAATCCAAATCCAAATAATGCTCTCTTGCTAACTATGATTCTTCTCGAATCTTTTAACATAATCAGTGAACTCAGAAATTCTCCATGTAATCAATACCGCATGGGATATGAGGTAATTGTTCATGCTGAATTATAACTTGGCTTGAGTTGGGAGTGCAGGATTGGGGAGATTTGGGGAAGATCTTATATTTGTATTTGATTAGGACATGTCAACTAGATGTCTAGCTTCTTTTTGTTAACATTATTATTGCCTACTTTTCTCTCTTGATGCCAAAAGATGATACAAGTCTTACTCGTTGAGAAATCCCTTTGGATGATATGGACAAGAAAAGAAGCCAAATCAGTTTGCGACTATGATGCTGTATCAATACTTTTTGGGGGCCTCTGTGTGGTCTTAAAAGTAGTGGACAGGAGTGTGCTCTTTATGTTGAAAACTTTCATGATCTTTATGCAAGAGATCTGTATGGAGAGTTATTAATCTCATTTTTTGCTTTTGATGCAGCTGGGTCCATCAACGTCAGCAATATCTTGACGGGGAAATGCTTGGCTAAGATAAATGCTAGTAATGGCAATCGCAACGGTGATAAGTGCAGCAGCAGTTCTCGCAGCTCAAAGCAGACCCATTCAACCATAATAAGTACAGTTGCAGAGTCTTTGGAAGATATAACTGCCCTTTTCTATGACGAAGACCGCAATGAAATCTACACTGGTAATAGGCATGGTCTGGTGCATGTATGGTCTAACTAAGGAGCATGGTTTCTTGTATATCTGTTGGTGAGTTTAAGAATTGTTTGACCATGCTTAAATTGACCGACTTCTGGTGAATTGTGTGTATCATTAGGTTGCGTCATAATGATTTGTACCATTATCTTAGGCTTTGTGTAGCAATTTGTAGATTTGGATTTTGGGGGGTCCTAATGTACCCTGGCTGAGAGATGAGAGAAGTGAGGCAACTCTGTTAAAGCATTATCATTTTATTTTTTCCAACATTGTATCATTAGTTTGTGTTCTTTGTTTTGTTGGTAACCAGATTAGAAGTTAGCTTCAGAATTCTAGTTTCTGCTATTGGTGTGTGGGAGAGATAAATATAAGGAAAGAAAACCAGGTGGAGAATGGAAGTGACGACAGGGTTTGTAATGCCAATAACAATTAGTAATTGAACTCCAAAAGCTGTTTGGTGATAATAAAGGCTATGTATTTCTGTACCTAAAGTTAGGTCTATGTAATAGCTTGAATACGTTGAATGTAATAACCTTGGAGTACATGAATATTTATATTTTCCACTGGAACCTTAACACCAAATCTGGTTCTTGGTGTTCAAGTAACGCCTGAGACATTTTCTTTTTCCTTTATCCACAATTCCAAGAATAATTGGATTACTCATCGATTATTAGCAAGTACTAGTAGCTCTGTGATTGATCAATCATCCCTCGTAACCAACATCAATCAATAAAATATGATACCCAATTAGAATTGAGCTTCCGATGAACTTAAAAAGATTTCTATATTTGTTTCAAAAGGAAGAACTCTTTTTTTTAAGAGATTCAAAAGGAAGAACTCAAACATGTAAAAGGTCCAACTTCCCTCCGAACCACAGATATCCCAATTTATCAGCCCTCCCATCACTTCCCGGGTCATATGGATGAAGAGGTGAGAGCCCTCTCCCTCCGCCAGAGCTAACTGTCAAGTACACAACCTAAAAGTATACACCTAGTCCTCATCCTTGCCCAACAAACGAGAAAAACCAGCTGAGGAGACGAAATTCAACAGATTGCTTCCCAGTAATGTGACGATGCTTTTCCCAACTTCATCAAATACACTAAAAAGGAAGAGTTGGATTTGCTACATATAACTGATGATGAGCCTTGTAGATCTTCTATCCAGCACCATATTTTCACATTTACTCTCAATCAATTAGATTTACCAACTCAGCTACAGAACCTAAAGCTTCAATCCCACCTCTTTCAAGCAGAGAGAGAGCCAGCTCACATTCATGCCATCCTCTCAATCCATTGGCCAAGCTCTTTAATGTCTCCAGTTTCACTTCTTGAATCCAAGCTGGAGCAAAACTCACCACTAAACCCACCAAGCAAGAGACATAAGCTTTCCAAGTGGATGGATGGCAGCCAAGTGATATCTTTCCCTCCAACACTCTCGCCAAGAAGTCCATGTGAGCCCCAACAATACAGGCTCTTCTAGATAATGCCCATGGTGGAGATGTTGACTCAATGCCCCAAATGAATGAACCCGACAAAACCAACATGTATGCCACTGAATATCCCTCGAGCACGCGGGAGACAGCACTTACCTTATCAAGCTTCTCCTCCCTGGATGAGAGTAGCCAGGTAGGGACAGTCTCCCTGTAAAGTTCCTGAACCAGATTGATACCACCTGCCACACACATGAGGCTTGCACCAAGTACAGCCACCTCCCTTGCCTTGGCAGCTGCAAAGGAGAGGGATGATTGGCTCGACTTCAAGCGAGCAGAGCCAGTGCTTGCCCATCTCATACCTGCTTCCCTTGCATACTCTGCTGCAAGCCCTATAATCACATTATTCACATGCTGAACATCATGTATTGTACGACAAGAGCGAAGGTAAAGAAACCCTGGCGCAATGGATGGATGAGCATCAGGTGTTGCAATTATATTGCCCAAAAGACCACTAACACTACTGCGATTGGTCAACAATGAGCTTGAGACATTAATTGATCCAAGGAAGGACAAAAAGCAACTCCTTAATAGTTGGGAAATAGCTACTTTATTTCTTCTGAATATAGAACGAGCACATGATACAACTATGAAGTGATGCCAGCGACGCACTTTTTGGGCCCACAAAGAACCAACTATGTGTATGCTTGGCCAAGAGCAACCAGATGCACAATTCTCAAGGGCTGGCCCAACAACAGCATGGATATATTCAAGACTTTTGCTAAGTTTGAAAGTTATGGTTAAACTGACCAAAGCTGCCATTGGCAATGGAAGCATGACTGGTGATAGGCCTGCAACGGGTATAATGGCTTGGGTAAAGATCAACTATCAATGCAAGTAACAATAATAAAATGTACAACAAACAGCTAATGATTTCAACTTATCTTCAGAGGATACCTCAATAGAAAATTTTGTAGATTGAGCAAGGGAAAGCATTTGAATCATTATAAAAAATCGTAGTTAAAATGAACTACAAGATGGAAAAAGTGCAACATCATGGCACAAACTAACAGAAATGAAATACCAGAGGAGCAGCTTGGAAAGTCAACACCAGCAGCAACAAGTATATCTTTCATTTCTGCTTCTATGGTCGAAAATATGGGCGATGGACTAGGCCAATCTGTTCCATTCATCTGAACAGGTTTCCACGTACCCCTAGTAATTTCAGCAGAGAAGTAACTGATAATAGTCCCTATTGATGCTGGCAGAAAATCAATGAGGTCCCTTAGACCTGAAAACATTGAAATGCTTCTAAGATTAACTAAATACACTAAGAGTGGAGTCTCATTAATTGTGATTTGGCCACCAACTTTATAGAAATATCAGAGACAAATGTTGATGCTTTGAAAATTATCAAGATGTAATGACAAAGGAAACGAAGCCTGAAAAGGGAAGCTAAATGAGTCTTTGCCAACCTGTTGTCAAGTCCCGAGATGAAAGCCTTCCATGAGCACAAGCTGTTAATATTGCCTCAAGAACAAGAGGGATGGCTTCTAATATCTCCCATGCAGGGAGCATTGGTCTATGGCTAGAATCTTCTGCAGCATTTGGAGAAGACCCACATACATTACTGTTCGATACAGATGAAGAACTGCCCGAGGAAGCACCCCCTTTTGCCATTTTCCAGTAGATCATGTTCAAAATTTTATTCGCAACCTGATGAACAGGACTCCCAGTACTAAGACCAGAAAGTGGTGAAGCAATGCAAGACTTGTTTTGACAATACCAAGCTCGTAGATTTGGATAGAAATCAATATATACAGGCTTATCTGCTAAATGTTCAAGCACTGAATTCCTGTTTATTTCATCATGAGAAACAGAACTATCTAATGGCATGCGATTGTTACGCAACAATAACAGATACTCCAAAGTGAGCTCAGCACCAACTGCTCCTTCTCCTGTTAAGCATTGCTCAACCGCGGGTCTGTAGAATTTCCATAGACGAAGAAGAAAGAGAAAAGCAGATGAAAAAACCATGTAAACTGAAGGCTCATCACATGTGATTGATTTGTTGATTGATGTGGGCATAAGTGACCCAAATTCTTCACAAAGAGGCATCAGAGCAGCTGCAACTTCAGGGATCTGCAACGGTTGAAAAGACCAAGCCCGTTATAATGTAAAAAGAAAATTTGTGTTGGAAACCGAGATCAAGATAAGAGATTTAGGGGATTTAATCTTTGTAAATATTGTAGTATATCTGTTAAGATTTAGTCAATACATTAGAATAGGAAAGTAGTTAGGATATTTCCTTTCTTTATACTAAGTATTCCTATATTTATAGGAGAACAATGTATATGAGAGAATAAGATATACCTTATTCTTTCAACAATTTGCATAGGTTATTATGTAATAAGATATTAGATAACATCAATAAGGAATGATCCAGGTTTAACAAGAAGTTATTCACATTTTAAAGGGATGAAACATCAAAGATTAAAGAGAACAGAACTACAAGTACTTTTCAATATTTTTGTGAACTGACTTAACATATCTGATTCCTGTCGAGAATCAACTTCTCAACACAATAGCCATATTTAGTGCATTGTCCAACAATCTCATGTATAGGTAAAGGACATGCACATCTGAAGCATTAAAATGAATACAGCAAAACAATTAAACTTGCTAGCATGATAATCGCCATGACTTCCAAGTACAAGAAACAGAATCAGAAACTAAACTCACCACACCATGTAGAGAAAGTATATGGACGGTATCAATTGAAGAAGCCCCAACAAGAATAGCACTTAGCATAGGCATGTAATCAATCAGGTGACTCCTTTTTCCCGTATGAGTAGAAGGTATAGGAGGGGAAAGAAGCTTCACCAAGCAACGCACTACATGCTCCTAAACAGAAACAAATGACTACAAGTTTCTCAATCCTGAATATATATTTGTTTATAAGGAAATATCAAGAAAATAATGAACATTTTCCTATGTCAAATAGAATCAAAAGATGAAGCTAAGGGCGTGTTTACTTACAGAAAACTGAGGTTGTTTTCAAGAAAAAATTTCTAATGAAAACTGAAAATTGAAGTTTGTGTTCATATTAGGCTTTTTTATAAAATTTTCAAGTGAAAACTGTTTTCCTAGTTTTCAAAATTTAAAAGGAATTTCAAAAACAAGTTCAGCTTGTTTTCAAAAAAATTCTTTGTTAAAAAAGTTGTAGTTTTCCAAACTGAAAATACGTTTTCCAAAAACAACAATAAATGTGTTTTTCAAAAACAATAAATGAACACATTTTTTAGTTTTGAAAAATAGAAAACAACTTTTTAATACTAACAAATGAACCTGTTTTTTAAATTTCTTTTCATTTTCAATGAAAATTAGAAAATGAAAACAGAAAACTGTTTTCTGTAAGTAAACACGCCCTAATATACTCTAAAATTCCAATATATGGAGCACCAATAATGATTAGCTACCTCATATGTTGGAGGCTTTTGACACAAAATAGAAAGGAAAAAGAATTGTCTTCTTACTCAAATGTTTGAGGATTACACATTTATATACACCTAAGAGTAGGAGGAAAAAATAAGACAAAATCTCTAAAAGAAAAAATATGCAAAAACCTCTAAAAATAGGAATCAATCTCCTAGGATTCCACACGCTCCTAGGAAAAGAAAACAGTCTCTTAAAATCTCACTATCTTTGAGATATCAAGAAATTGACTTTTCTAAAATGGTATACAGTTAATATACAATTCAATAGCTTTCAAAGCTACCAACTTCAAAAACTTTGCAATTAAGTACATGTGCCACCTGAATGTTCCATCCACAGCTTAGAGAAGAGCCACATAAAATTTTTGCAGCAGCTGATTTCTCCTCCGGTGATCCATTCAGTGCAAAATGATTTAACTTCTCTATCTCTGCCAAACTTTGTGAAGGAGTAAGATCAGTTTTACAGAGTGAAATTTTTAAGGTTTGAAGTTGAAACTTTTACTTTACCTTGGAGCTGGTGTCATGAGAAGTGAATTAACAAGAGAATTATTTAATGGTGCTCCTTCCATAAATGTTAACCATGGAGATTTCCTAACTGGTGCTGAATCCAACTGGGAGATAACTGAAGCAGAAACATAACCGGGCCAAAAATATGATGACGTATCGATTAAATTTCTAGCAATACAAGCTTCCACAATAAGGTGCCTCATTTCACCACCTGAAATCCACAGATAATCCAAAATCATGAAAGGCAACAGAAAGTTATGAACCAATTATGAACAGAATACATGTAGTGGTCATTGTAAGTGACTGTGAGTCGCAAGGCAAAAACTGAACAGCAACTTTCAAGTTACCAGCGTTGATAGAGATATCACTATAACTACCACCGCCAAGGCCATCCTTCCCATTCTTCGCATTAGAAACAAAAATTGCTGCCTTAGCAACTGCGATATTAGCTGCATCAATGACTGACACAGGAGGGCATAAGAGTCCATGGAATTGTCCAAGGACCTGCAGAGAGGATACAAGTCCAAGTTTCATGGACGCTTGACCCTTCCTATCTACCTGGTGTTTGCATACATTCTCCGAATGCTTACATCTACCTCCTTCAGAAGATGAGGAGCGAGGTTTGGCATCATCTTCCAACACACTTGCAATAGCCAGGGGGATAATAGTAAGAAGAATACTAAGACGAGACTCAAGATGGGGAATAGGGCCTTCCAAAGGGTCACGTTCCTGCAAATTCATGAATGTATAAAACAGAATTCCTTATCAATGAACATGTAAGAGGAAAACATCAAAATGAATTGATCTGAACTCGTTGGACAAGCCGAAGGGCTGCAAGCCAAAGTGTTAGGAAGGTTTCTTTCCAGCTTGCCCGGTTTAATACTTGGAGGGTCTTGATTGTCTCTGCAATTAGAAGGTGCAAATTAGGTATTCGATAAACACTACAAACATTTATACATGTATTCAGGTTGTTAAAGTGCAAAAAAATAAACCTCAATATGTGTGAGTATGTGTTCAAAATCTAATTAAGCAAAAGCAAGTTTAAGAAGATTTACCGGCAAGAATGGCAGCTGCTGATCTAACAGGGAATTGCCTTCCATCCATGGCATTCTCCATATAAATATCAAAGGGAACCCAACAACCAAATTGTCCATAACCAGACATGCAGCAATACATAGGATTGCAAGGTTCAACATCAATGAGCGTCTGGACTAGCTGGCGCTTGTTTAATTGGTATTGAAAACCACACACTCTTTCGATGTTGGTAAACAATCTTTCAAGGAGTTGGTTTTCACACTTCATATTCAAGGGTGCCAATCTATTGGCTTTGATAAGCAATAGCCTCTGTACGAGGTCGCTAAATTTTTCGGGCCTATAAGAGGACAAAGAGAACTTGAAATTAGTAGCACTTTTCAAAAGAAGAAATTCCATATTAAAGTGAACATTTTGCACAAAACCAATTAAAAATATATTTCTAATTGACAAAATTTCTTAACAAAGACTAGAATCTACTAGTCACGAGTTTCTCTTTTGGCTTGCTCAATCATCCTAACAATCCACAATCTAGGTGTTATCCTGAATCATGTATGAAAGCCTAACCATCCACATTAAATCTTGATGCTGTTATAGCTAATTAGTCAAATTAAAATGAAACTTTTTCTACAAGAGACCAAAAATGATCATTTTTTATTTTCGAAACTTATGTATGCAGTCTGAAGTTCATACACATTCTGAACTTCAGATATTGAATCATATCATACACATTATCAGGTTTCATAGGTCCTGCTACTACACTGATAGACAGAATACGACAAGATCTTAATTTATATTTGTAAGCCAAGATATATGCCTTTGTACTTTTGATTTGTGTCTTTGAATATGATTAATATATATAGAAATGCATGTAGTATTGTTGGAACATAGTTTTCAGATATCTGGTAATAAATTCATGTTTATATTATTTTCATGGACACAGTTATGCTTGGTATGAATTCGCTAAATGCATTGGCGACTAGGAGCTCAACACAAAGCAAAGAAATAGTTTATTACTTAGATACTGACATGAATTTTAAACCCTATGCTACTTGGTTAGCATCAAAATGCATCACCACTCCCTCCAGATAGAGATAGAGATAGAGATAAAAGGGATTCAAAATAACGTCCAGTGAAATGAGAATGACAAAACCAAATCGCTCTTACTCTCAAACAATGCATGACCATTACTCACTGATCTTTCTAGGGCTTCCCCATATCCCCGTTCTTTGGCCTCAACACATTTTGGGCCGTCAGTATTGGATTAATCATTCTGATGATGTTAAATCTTTGATTTAAAATGAAAGTTGGCATAATTTATTAACTTAACCATGAAAGGAGACAAATATAAAGGCATAATTCATATCAGAAAAAAATCAACCACTGCTAAAGTAGAAGAAATAGGTAAAGCAAAATAAGTGAAGAAGAAAGCATACAAGTTTAAGTGAACAGCATGGAGTAGAAGCATAGCTTTTCTGGTTTCGGTTAGTTTTGAAAGCACCTCCATGGCCATGCAAGTATTTGATTCTCTCAGAAGGTCACGATGATGAGTTGTACCAGTATTAGAGTCTCCTTGGTTATCTATATCCATAGGATGGTGATCAGCACTTTGAAATGGTCCAAGTGGCATATCTGGAGTCAATCCCCGATCACAACAGATACTATCGACCAAGCCAATAACAATGCTAAAGAAGAACACAACCAACACATGTCCGGGCTCCAGAACACGAATCCCATATGTGCGAGATAGCTGTAGAGTGGCATCAATGGATTTGATGACATTGTGATCGCCAAGTGGATCGAGTGAGAACGCATATTGGGCGAGTAGTTGGAGGAACAATCTAAAAGCCTCAGGTTGAGAGTGTCGATGAGGAATAACTCTAACAGAGAGGAGGGAAAGAACATGGAGGGGAGAGAGAAGGCGGTAAGAGAGAGAGAACTGAAGAAATTTCCAGAGGGAAGGATGGTTGTTTCGGAAGCAGAGATTGGAGACCAGTAGTTGAGCCAACTCGGGACTCGGAAGGTTGAATCCCAATGAAACCATGGATTTTCCGACTTCCGTTGCCCACAACGTCATCAATCCCGCTTCATCTTCCTCTTCCCTTCTACTCATACTAATACTACTACTCATCTTTACTATAGTCTCCATTACTCTTTCCTCCATCTCTATCACTCTCTTCGTCGTCGCCGTCGTCTCCTCAGCAACTTCCTCCTCCTCCACCTCCATTTCTATTCTTTTGTGATTTCTATTCTCTTTCCTCTATTTCCATCCACAAAAATTAAGGCTCGTCAGTTCCATTTATTCCTCCGACTCCCGCTAACTTTTCCTTCCTTCCTACAAAAATGTCACTGTCTGTAGCTTTGCAACTTCATATAAAATAAACACTTTATATGAAAAATGCTGTTAGGCTTGGATCCCTTGTTCAGTTTGATCGGATTTCTTGTGTGGATCCAACAAACTTGAATGACCTGATTGCTTTATCTGTTCCAACTTCAAACTAAATTCGAATCACATGAGCCCTTTATCATCCATAATCACTAATTCTATCTAATTTATATTAATTTGTAGGATCCACGATCATATAGTATCACTTAATCCGATGATCTTTTATTTAGTGCGGTATGCTTAAAGTTACATATAATGACAAATCATAGATAATTTTGTTTTAATACGGATTGAAATTTTTAATTTTGTGATAAAACAATTTCCCTATTTGTTAGAAGTAAAGTTGCGTATTATTATATTTCTTTAAATTCTGTTTATAAGTGAAATTTTTACCGAGCATTGTTGTTGTTGTTGATTAATATTGTGGTAATTTTATTTTTCGAATTTGAGTGAAGCTGCTGCAATTTAAATTTGTCAAAAAAAGTATAAATTGTATTTTAAGTTAGTTTTGATAATTTGTGTGTTTCTCATAAATTTTAAAATTAATAAAATAGGTATAATTCATATTTTTATAACTATAAATATATATGACTTTAATCGTTAATACATCGTTTAACATGCTTTAAGAGTACCATATCATATGATTCATTGTTTTTTATCATTAACATTATAATAAAAAAAGTAAAAATATGAATTAGTTGGCATTTCATCACTAAAATTGTCACTTAAATAAAGACAACTAAACTATTATTTATTCTTATAAAATTATTAAAATATTTGAATAGTCATTTTCATGGAAACTTACATTACCTTAATTTACAAATAACTTCTAGAATTTAAGATAATAACAAATAGTTTAAAGCGAAATTCATATAATAATGCTTAATTTCGTTATCATCTTTTTTTATTATTTAAACAAATTGCTCTGTGTCTTTATCAAACAATAACCATATTCCTTATAGCAGGAAGTACTACTTAGTTGATATCTTTGTTTCTTTTACTCTATGTGCTCAAGCAACAACAATAATATTAATTAAAAATCTTGCTGATACGCAAAATTTAGAGAGATTTTGTAGTACGCAGTCTTATTTCTAACTAATAGAGATATTGTTTTCAAATGACTCACGTACAAAATAAAAAAGAGAAAATGATAGAGATATAATAACAATAATAATAATATTCTTATTATTAATAAGAATAACAATAATAATACTAAGGATAATAAGAAAAAGACGCAGACGAATACAAAATTAATAATAGCAATTGTTCGAATAATAATAATAATAATAATAACACTAATAATAATAATACCCACTATTATATCAAGCAAGGTCAACAAAATTATTAAAAAATCCTTAGACTAAATCTATATGAGATAAGTATTACTTATTTACAAGTTTGAACTAACTATAGGAACTACATGAATCTCTTTACAATGGATCATTTATCTAAATCTTAGTACGACATAGTTTTTTATTGTGGGTCATATGTAATGACCCAAATTTGACTCTAGAAGAATTTGTTGTGAATGCGTATAAGTATACATGAGAACATATATTGTCTCAGTGCATAAATTGATTAATTGGAGTTAAGACAAAAAAAAATTGTGTAAGTATACGTGTATCCGTACCTTTACGGGTACAATTATACGTATCCATGTATACGTATGCATTTATTTTTAGCCGTGTGCAAATACACGTTGGGTTTTGGTATAACCAAATTAAAGCACTATATACATGTATTCGTACTCAAGTGTATACCTTACACTTACTTTATGAGAACCAATAAGAAGAAGTCATGTGGAAAGTAACATTTATTGACATTTATGGCCTAAGGACAAGAAGATATGATTTTGAGCAAGTTTATACATAAATTTAGCTTCTTTCTTGTCATTGTGTTTACCAATATCAGCTAAGGGAGAAAAGAAGTGAGAGAAAGCTTAGTGAGTTTTTCCGAGAAGAAGAAAAAGTTTGAGCTTGAAGAAGGTAAGTGTTTTGTGTTGGTTGGATATAATGTGTGTCATGCTTTCCTTCTTCTTCCTCATGGGAAATTTCTGTCATGGTTAGGTTAAGAACGTGGTTGTGTAGTTGTGTAGAAAGAAAGGAAGAAGAAAACTACTGAAGCCATTGTTGTGAAGCAAAGCGTTGAGGAAAAAGGCATGGAAACTAGTAAGGACTTATATGCTTTCGTATATGTTGTCTGGTTAAGTAGTTAGCTGACGTATGTTAGTATTTTGCCTATAACTTGAGCTAGGAAACTCTGAATGGAGTGATTCAAATTGCATATGAAACTAGACACATAGGGATAGATTTCTTATGCTGTAACCTTCATTTGAAAATTAATTTAAGGTGGTCATTTAGCTTGCCGAATGTGCTAGCCGAGGAGGCTTGCCGATGAACAGTGTCAGCCAAGGTATGTGTAGTATTTTGGTCATAACTTAGTCGATAGGACTCAGAATCACTCAATTCCAATTGCATGTGAAACTAGACATATAGGGCTAGATTTCTTATGTTGTAACCTTTCTTTTAAAATGACTCGAAGGTGATCATTTCGCTTGCCGAGTGTGCTAGCCGAGGAGGCTTGCTGATGAACAGTGTCAGTCGAGGTATGTGTAGTATTTTAGCCATAACTTAGTCGATAGGACTCAAAATTACTCGAGTCCAATTGCATATGAAACTAGACACATATGGTTAGATTTCTTATGCTGTAACCTTCCTTTGAAAATGACCCAAAGGTGGTCATTTAGCTTACCGAGGGTGCTAGCCGAGGAGGCTTGCCGATGAACAGTGTCAGCCGAGGTATGTATAGTATTTCGGCCATAACTTAGCCGATAGGAATCCAAATCACTCGATTCCAATTGCATATGAAACTAGACACATAGG
>JANIMX020000141.1:352039-368774 GCA_024582655.2 Erythroxylum kunthianum | reverse complement strand
GTTGTTATTTCGAACCAGGATTCTTCAAGATAAGATAAACGAGATCGTTTAGAGTTCAAATTTGTGTAGATAACGATTGCATAGATACTTGTATAGATACAATATTTGAGTGTAACACAAATTGTAAACCTATAAATATTAAGTGTAAATACAACGAGAAAGCTCTCGACAATTCAAACACTCAGCTTATATTATTTCAGTTCTTCCCTTCGTTTAGTTTACTTAGTTTTAGCTCCCAAACCGCAATCCACACCAGACGCTCTCCGGAGTAGTTTGGGAACCCACGGTCAGGAGACAGAATCCTTCTCTTGACGCAATCGACTGATATTGGGAATCAGTGTTATCAAACTTAGCCATAATTATATATGTAAGCATGTGTTTATTTAATTAACAGAACTATCAAAGCAAAAGGATAGGTGGGATGACACTAAGATCTGAATTGATCAAATAATAAAGTAAATTAAATAAAACCAAATAGAGAATGGAATTAATGGAGTTTTTATTTTACATGCATGTGTAACGTTTCTATATATATATATATATATACGAGTTATGATTCTTTAACTTAGTCTATGGATATTTTTTCTTTTGGGGCTAAGAATCATTAATTGATATTTAGAGATGATATTTATCACGAGGCTAATTTAATTTAATTTAATTATTTAAAGACCAAATTTGCTTAAAATTCAAACTTATTTGGACTAATTTACTTGAAACTTGAACCTATACGGACCACATAATAAAAACAACGTTATTCAACATTACAATGAATGAGTTAACAGTAAGCCCAAAACAGGCATTAAATTTTGATAGCTGCCTAACTCCCAACTTCCCGATACAGAAAGGTTCCAATTGAGGCAGTATTAATTACGGTTGGCTCTTAGCTGGACTTTGCTTTCTTTTACACGTGGCCCATTTCCTGTTCTAATATGACATCAAGCCTTTTAAGCTTTTCTTTTCTCAACCCCCTTCTTCTTCCTCCTCCTCACCATACCAGTAACTGCCTCCTTCTCTCCATCTCTCATTCTAATTAACTATCAAATGACAACAACATCACACGACCATCATCATGATGATGGCAAAGCTAAAAGACGCCGGCGGTGTGTGGCAGTGGGAGGAGGGATTCTCCTTTTGTTGCTGCTGTTATTCATAATCATGCTCATCTTAGCATTAACAGTGTTTAAGCCCAAGCAACCTACGACCAAGCTCCTCTCGGCGACTCTGGAAGGCGTATCTCCTCGCATCTCTTTCCCTGTCATAAGCATCCAACTCAACATAACTTTGAATCTCACTATCCAGGTCCATAACCCAAACAAGGCAAGCTTCAAGCATGGATATGGCAAGAGCTTCGTCTACTACAGAGGAGTCCAGATGGGAGAAGCTGAGCTCTCCCCTGGACTCCTTCCTTCTTCTGGTTCTGAGATCCTTGGTTGTAGACTGACGGTTCAGGTAGATCAGTTGGGTTCAAATACCTCGTCTTTGATCTCTGATATAATTGCTGGACAAGTTGTTATGGATACTAGCTCTAGGATTCCAGGCAGAGTCACTATCCTCCGGATTATCAAAAAGCATGCTATTGCAATATCTAATTGCCGATTTACCATCGCTGTTCCTTCCATGAAAATCAGTAGCCAGGAGTGCAAGAGTAAGACCAAGTTTTGATCTTTAGTGTAGAGATTAAGTTTGATGAATTTTTATTTAATACGCTCCTCTTCAGGTGTTTGTGGCTAGTACAGCATAGTGCGAATTAAATTTCTGCTTCTTTTTCCCCTACATCAATGATTCATCTTCTTAAACTTCATTCTTTACATGTTCACGGCACGCCAGAGATTTGGATGCAAATACTACCTTATATTTCATGATAATATCTGTATTTTTTTTGTTAATACTATATTATTAGTTAGAAGTTCAAATAATTTAGACATTGGAATCTCACGAAGAACCCTTCAGACTTTCCCGATGGAAGGAAAGTAGTGATACTGCTTCCTAACTGTAATGAGAAGGCACATGGGATGACATGCGTGATTTAGACCTTTTGTCACTTACACTACACAGTACACAGTTCTTGTAAAAAACCAAAAGGCTATACATACTTATTAGGTCCCAAATACTGCCTCTCTAAGCAGTCACACTCTTGATCCAAAACCAATACAAAATCACCAATCTCGATGCTTCACTTGAAAGCTTTCCTTTTAAAACGAGAAATCCAAAGTGATGATTCATGTACAAGACATGAAAGCCATAACATCATATCTCCTACCATTTTTTCAAACAGTAAACAATCATCAAAACCATTCCAGGACAAAAACAGTGGTGAGAAAACAAAGGAATCAGCCAGGGATAGACGAAATACGCAAACACAACAAATGAGAACATATATGAATGGTAAAAAAGCTGTTTAATATAAGTAGAGTGTATGGTAATTGACAAACTCTATACAATATTGCTCTTAAATTGTCATCTTGGTCAGTCAGACATCATAAAACATAATCTCTACGGACAAAATATAAAACCTAAGAAACACAAAACGTTAAAGCACTACGAATGGTACACAGATGGTGTCAAATTCAATGTAGAGTTAGTTGTGTTATCTTCTCTGCAATGCAGAAGAAGTTACCAAATTTTGAGGGGTCGGTATCAATTTATGCCTAATTGCTCCACATATAGTTCCTCCGGAAATAAAGCATTGGGTCGAACTCTTCTTTGGTGTGCCCCTTTACCATTCTGTATAAATGTAAGAGTCCTCTAATCTCAAAACTCAAGCTTTCTACACAATCCCAAATCAATAACCCTTGATTTAACAGTTGACTTCAGAGGAGCACCAGGACAAGTTTCAGCCAGCCCAGTTAGTCAAGGAGCTAATCGAGGCGTCTTACAAGCATCAGAATCACACTCTTCATTTGGCACTCGAGTAAGAGCACCCTCAGTTTGATTAAACACTATAACTTCCAAAAGATTTTCATACACTGTTTCAAACATCTCTTCATCTGTAAAAGAATCTACGTCAAAGGAACATCTTTTGAAGGAAGAGGTAAAATTAAGACGGCGTGAAACACTGGTTCTTGCTTCATCAACGTACTTCTTACAGTGAGGGGCCATGGCCATTTCATTGGGACCAGGAGCAAAAGGATCAAAGACACCATCTTTAGGTGCCTTGGGGCTAGCAGGGACGTCATTTATGTTGGATTCAGAAATTAGAAGCTTGGGCAGAGTAGGGGGAGAGTTCAATTCGAAGGGGAAGTTCCCATTCTCTTTGGTTGTATCAGGAGTAAGAGGACCCAGAGAGGGGGTTTCAAATTTTGGGTCTTTAGCATCCACATCTTTACAAGACTTCGAGTAAAAAGGATTGCTCTCGACGGTCTTAACCACGCAGGAACAAGAATCCTCCATAGAAGCTACTGGAATTAAGAGGGAAGTTATAGCGGCAAATAGTGGCGGAGGAGGAGGCGGAGGCATAGAGAAGAGGAAAGAAGAGCCGAAGAAAGCTTTTGGAGAAAACGACACCGTGGGAGTGTTAAAGTTTGAATCGACTGAAGCTTAGGGCTAGGCAAGTGGGCACGAGTAACTTTTTTATGGTGTATATAATAAGTAATAACCAATACAAAATAGTAAATAACACGTTGTTTGTTTAGTCATGGTCAAACAAGCAACGGCCAAACCTGAAATGGCGGGTGATTTCCCCATTTTAGAAGCAGGAGGAGAACGAGGACAGTGAGGAATCAGTGACTACCTTCATCACCCACCACCACCCTACCTTCTCCTTCATCCATCATCCCCTTCTTGAATCTTTATACATGGCTGAAACAGCTTCCATTGCCACTCCTAAGAAAATTTCCTCGTTTCGTCTTCGTAGCCCAAGCCTGAATTCTCTTCATCTCTTCTTCTTCTTCTTAATTACTCCATAAATTCATAATCTCAACAACAAATCCAATTCTGTCATGCTTAATCAACTCAAAACATTCATTAATCCTATGTTCCTTCCTAGACGCATGGGCCTGAATCAGGATTGTAGAAATTCGATTGTTGTTTCTACGGCCCATATACGCGAGCCCGAACACAAAGCCCTTTTTGAATGGATTGAACTTTAGTCAAAGTTTGAGGATTCACATGTGACTTTTGGCTCCTTCTAAACGAATCCGCTTCTCACACCTTAACTTCATCTTCTTCGTCATTGTTCCATTATGTCCAGGTTCATTGCATTGCATGTCCAGAAAACCATTTAGCCTTCCTTTTTTATATTCCACCGCTCATTTATGGAGTGATGGTGGCTCTGCCGTGTCCACACCACTGGAAAAATTAATTATTGGATTGGGGTGATGTTAGGTAAGGTACAGACTACCAATCATCATCATACATTTTAAGAATAATAAATGTTAACACATGATCTACATGAGTAAAAACAGAAAAGGAGTAGTAGTAAGTTGTTTATTTCACGGAAAAAGAGAAGAGGCAAAGGTAAAAAAAGGGATGACCAATTGACCATGAGGTCCACCATCTACATTCTTCCATAGAAAAGAAAGAATACCAACTTATCTCCTCGACTCGTACCTTATGATGTTGATGTCAAACCTATCTTATAAGTAGGACCGATGGCTATGTGTTATGTCTTATCAGTTCATCCAAGTTAAGTAGTTACATTACATCCTAAAATTTCACGACCAAAACTGCCAACTTTTGTCTCACTATTCATTATCACACGTAAAACATAAACCTTTTTCCAATTTGAACATGTGAACTTAAAAAGTTGGAATCTTGTGAGATCCATTCCAGCATCAACCACGTTCTTGTAGTACGACATTTGCTGGACATGTCTGAATAGGATTGGCTTTGTTGCCTTCACAGTTCACACACTTGCACAGAAGAATCAAATGCTCTTCGATCTTAAGAGTAAAATAATATCATACACAGCCATTTAATGTGTGTCTTATTATTATAATATAGTAAAGACGCTTGCATTGCATCCAGATCCAGATAATATTATTAATTACAGTGATGGAGACAGTATATATATACATATATATATATATAAATATATATATAATATGGCAGCTATAATAACTGATGAACGTGGGAACAGGAAGTTGGCTGTGTTGTGTTCTCTTCTCTTTTCTCTATTAAGAAAACAAATACATCAGAAAACCAAAAAGCCTCTGCTTCTATTCCACTCTGCAATTTTGTGAAATCCGAACGAAAGGTACGTGTAGTTCATACCTATCTTTTTCTGATGAACTACACTTTTGAAGCTTTCTTTTGGATACCGTGAAATTGCTGGATGATCAATGTTCCAAAGATTGTCACTTTATGTTCCGTACACTCTCTCTACTTCACTTGCATTTCTTTCTCCGTTATTAGTTTTCGCTTTCTTGTTTCTTTCTGATTTTTTATATATATAATTTGATTCTCTTGAAGGCTCCTTATTAGAATTGTTATAGTAATAGTTGTACAGGAATTAATGATTAGCATTTTCTTTGGTAATTTAACTTGTACTCTGTTGTTTTATCTCGTGTTTGGATCAGGATTCTAAATTTGTTAATAGGTTTCGCTTCTTCTGGTCCCTTGGAAATCTCTCCTCTCGGTTTCATTTTTCCTTTTTTTTGATGATTCTCTCTTTTTCCTTTTTGTGTATGAACATGAAGCTTGGGGAATGGCGACGTGACAGAGTATATTTATGAGGATTTGCTTGATACACCAATCTCAATCTCAGTCTGAAACCAAAAGGAAATAATAAATTATAAGGGATATGAGGCTTTGAACTTCACAGAAGCTGCTGGGTCAATTTCCTTGTTAAACTGACGCTACATAGATTTGTTGTTGTAGGTCTTTTCCATGAAATGTCACTTGTCCAGTTTCGGGGTTATGCTATGTTTTCTTTCATCCATTGCTGAGATATTGGTTTTGATATGGCATAAATTCTGCTAATTCACTCCAATTAATTTCTTTGGAGCTACAATAGGATATACGGTTCCAAGCTGCGTCATTTGGAGTCATCTGAAGCAGATGCCTGAAAATTTTAGTTATAACAGGATTTAGAGTCTACAAATTTCGGGAAAGAAGATGGAGAGGTTATTATCGGCAGTAGCAGTGATGGAAAAACATGTTGGAGGAGAGTCGGTGTTGGGAACAATCAAGATTGCAGTTCTGCCAATTGCAAAAGTCTTTACTATGTGCTTCTTGGGATTCCTAATGGCTTCCAAATACGTTAACATCTTACCTTCCAATGGAAGGAAACTCTTAAATGGGGTAACTCTTTTATTCTCTTTAGTCATTATTAATCAATATCGTTTTTTCCTTTTAAGTTATTGTTAAATGGAATTACCACTATCTCATTCTTTAAACCATATCTTGCAGTTAGTCTTTTCACTGTTGCTTCCTTGTTTGATTTTCTCTCAACTTGGGCAAGCTGTGACTTTAAAAAAGATGTTGGAATGGTAGTTGTTTATTTGGCACCCCCTTTACTGTAAACTTTTTTCTTTATCAGGCAACTTTTAGCATAACACCTTATTCTGTTTCAGGTGGTTTATTCCTATGAATGTTGTGCTGGGCTCCATATCTGGTTCAATTATAGGCTTTCTTGTTGCATCTGTCGTTCGGCCCCCATATCCATTCTTCAAGTTCACAATCATACAGATAGGAATTGGTAAGCCTCTTTAGTTCATAAATTTTAACCTTTAATACGTTCTTGTTTTCTGCTCCTACTACGATTCTATGCAATGACATGATAAGTCCGTGCAATGCACTTTTTATCATGAAGATGTGCAATGTGAAATTTTGGCTTCTACACACTTGTTTCGCTCTTTGTGTCATAAAAGAGCTCGTGATATATAATTCCGTCAATAATGATTGCAGGGAACATTGGAAATGTGCCACTTGTCCTAATTGCAGCTTTATGTAGAGATACTTCCAACCCTTTTGGTGACTCCAATAAATGTAGCACAGATGGCACTGCTTATATCTCATTTGGCCAGTGGGTAAGTTTTGAGGTCATTATATGTTTCTTATAGTAGTGTAAAACTACTGGTAACACAAACTATGACATCAAATTGATAGGTATAGATGCAGTTCCCCGCATTAGATAATACATATTGAGGTGCCCTTTGAAATGAATTGTTTTGTTCTCTCTTGAGTTCAATTTAATCAATGACTTGCACATTCTTCCAAGTATTATGCCTCCATTTTCACTATAGAGTTGTAGTACCAAATTAAGTATGATATCAAAGTCAATAACCTCACTATATTTTTCCTGCCATTCTTATGTTGTAGCAAGTCTAAGAAAAATAATTTATGGACAATATGACACCCAAACAAGTTGTCAAGTATTGGTGGCAATTTCCAGTGAAAAGATACTGTCCCTTTTCAGGCAATACAATGCAGTCTTCAATTAAAACACTATATCAACCTCAGTTTGGCTGATTTCTTCATTCTGTGTCCTTGTATTGATGCTCTAAGACTAATGGTCATGCACGTATCCTAGAGGAAGAAACATCAAGATTTTCCTAATAACCGGCTCAAATATATGATACATTCATTTATGGTTTCCTTATTTCCCTTTAGTTTAAAGGATTGTGTTTGCATGTTTAATTCAAGACACTGAAGGAAGAACCTCAATACATGCATTCCAGGTTGGCGCTATCATTCTTTATACTTATGTATTCAATATGTTGGCACCTCCACCGGAAGGTACATTTGACGTCGAGGATGGACATCTTCCCATCAAAGGCCCTCCTAAGGATGAGGCACCAGAGCAAGTCCCATTGCTTGCTGGAGCTGAGGAAGAAACATATTCAAATGCGTCAGTGAAAGGAAAGGTTAGTGGGACATGCTTTTATATGTTTACATATATAGCATAGTTCTATTCTCTGTAGTCTAGCATCATGTACAATTATTCTATGTTGCGGAGAGTATATCTCCCATCAGTATTAAAATGTCATAGAAAAATCACTGTATCAGGTGGACTGCAGCCAACATATTTAGTATTTCTTTTTCCATGCCTACAAGGTAAAATGTAATAGCTACTAGACTTGTGCCAAATTTACCTGTATGGCACAAGTGAGTTTGATAGGTCAGTAATTAGAGGGATCAATATTTTTGACTTATTTTGTTAAGAAATAACTATGGTCTTTTAGTCTAACCAAAAAATGACTATAATATCACTTTAAGATTGTTGCTTGTTCTTCTGCTTACATCCTATTTCCTTGTTTGCAGATTAAAAGATTTGCAATTTTTCTCTATGAAAAATTGAAGCTCAAGCAAATCCTTCAACCCCCTATCATTGCTTCGGTGAGTTTCATAAGTTTCTTCAATCTTTTAACTTCTTTTATCTAGTTGTAACTTCACCTAGAGTGTACAGTTCTATGTTGCTATGGAAGCTTAAATAGGATCCTGGGAGAATGATAATGAATAGGAAATATCTTTCATAATGTTATCAAGCTTGGAAGAATCTTAACAACACCTAATTCATTAGGCTTTGACTGCATGATCGAATTATATATTTACCTCTTGGCTTAGCCATGTATAGGCATTAGGCTGCATCATGATTAGGTTTAATGTTCTACTTGGCCTCAATTGATCTTCCCTTGCCAAAAGTCCAAGTTTACTGTTATCTTTATAAGGAAATTTTATTAATCTTTGTCTGAGTTTGAACAAATGTTAAAGTGCCTAATTAAAGATAACTTCAGCTGATTCATGCATTTGTTAAACGAATATTGATTAGCTTACATCTTCCGGATTATAGACTTGTATACAGGGATGGGCCCACACCTCTCTAACATAATACATTCATCTTCAATGCATTTTCTTACTTACATGTGTTTCCTGCAGATGCTAGCAATGTTCCTTGGTGCAATACCATTTTTCAAGCGATTGATCTTTACATCTGATGCTCCACTTTTCTTTTTTACTGATAGCTGCATAATTCTTGGGTATGCTCAACTGAATCTTTTATAAAAGAATAACTAAAATTTATGTTCCTTGATAACTTGATTGATTATCTGCTATTTCTGGAGTATACTATATACTAAAATGTTTTCATGGTGGTTAGCCCCGAAAATGTTTTTAGGCATGGTGTTGAAAAAGAAGCTGAGTATTATGTGAACCAAGTAAATTAAGTTCGTAATTGGATAATCTAATTAGTATACGATACATTGGTAGAGATACTGCAGCCGTCACTTGTTTTGAGGGCATGCAGATACAAAGTTTTCTTGGATGAATATATTTCTTGTCAATTATGCAGTTAATTCACGAGTTATGTGTGCAGAAGTTAAAAAAGTTATTGTTGAAAATATACTGATGTGAGAAGTAGGCTATTGCATGAAGTTGAAAGGTTGCTTGATTTGGAAAAATCTTAATTGGTTTATGTTAATGTGGTTTAAACAACTTTCTGATGTTGAATATTGTAATCAAATACCTGGTTTGTACCAACTTAAAAATTATTGCTTAAACTAAAAGATTGTTAGCATTGTTTTGTATCACTGTTAATAACTTATTATTGCACCTAAGCATGTCTCAGTATTTTAGTTTTCCAGATATGAATTGATTGCCCCGTGTACTGCTCTCCAACCTATAATCTGCCAAAGTGTATGTCTGTAGTTCAGTTTCCTGATGCCTTTTTGTCGCATCATCAGAGTGCGCATGAGCTTGGTGATTTTTATGTCTTATCTCCTTGCATTTGGATGATTAGTTAACGATGCATTTGGTTACCAGGGAAGCCATGATTCCATGCATCTTGTTGGCATTGGGAGGCAACCTTGTTGATGGTAAGTTGTTATCATAAGGCTACAATCTCATTCATGACACTTTAACATGTTACTGAGTCTTATGAACTTTCTTGCAGGCCCGGGAAGTTCCAAGCTTGGTTTACGAACAACTGCGGCAATTATTTTTGGTCGACTAGTTTTAGTGCCTCCAGTTGGACTTGGTATAGTAACGTTAGCTGATAAGCTTGGCTTCCTTCCTGCTGATGATAAGATGTTTCGGTTCGTCCTCCTACTTCAGCACACAATGCCTACATCTGTCCTTTCTGGTAATACGATTCACCATGTTCTACACCTTCTAAATGCATGTTCAAATGACATAATTAACATAAGGAGCCATCAAACATCATTTTTCATGACAAATGCTTATCGGAGGAGTTCTGTGTTGTTTTTGGGTNNNTATCATTGACCTGAGTAAACATTTTAGATCCATGATTTTTGTATGTATGTAAGCAGCAATATGAAAGGAACAGCATAGGCTAGAGATTTTCCTTTCTGTTCAACCATGAATTCCTCTTTTCACATACTATGAATCTATGACCTTTATACTCTTTCATCATCCAAGAACAAGGAGTATCAATTGAAGAGACTAGTTTAACATAACAAAGCATTCATTCCTCTGAACATCACGTTTTTCTGAATCTAGGTGCTGTTGCTAATCTTCGAGGGTGTGGAAGAGAGGCTGCAGCTGTCCTGTTCTGGGTTCATATTTTTGCGATCTTCTCAATGGCTGGATGGATTGTGCTCTATCTCAACATACTCTTCTAGAAGTGTAGCGAGTTCATGCTGACATGGACCTTCCGTATTCGTAGCAATTCATTCCCCGTTGATCCTTGTCAATAGCTAAACATATTAGCACTAGTAAACGACTAGACTCTTCCCCAGATGAGAGACATGAGAGAGGCTATGGATTAAAACAGTTGCTAGTGCAAAATCAACTTTCTCGGCTTATGCTTAGAGCTCTGGAAAATGCTCCAGAAATTATGTGAGCATTTGCGGAAAATTTTTACCGGAGAATTTCATATTTCTCTGTTGTATGCAGTTTGAAATAAAGGGCATCTTTCAAGTTTATAGCAAATCTAATAACATTCAGACCAACTTTAAATCAACTTGTAAGGATAATGGCGTCTGTTTTGTGTACAGCCACCTTCATCTCGAACCTAACAAGAGTCAACCACGACCATAACAATATACATCAATGAATCTTATCATATTTTTGTTTGATCACATCTGAGAACTTGCTCACCTGGCATGAAAACTACACAATTGTTTTAGCAAGACTCGGCCTAAGCAAATGCTGGAAATCTGATGTGATAAAACCTTGTTTCAAAACCAAACTCAATACATTAGACTTAAAACTGTAAATGACAACCATATTCACCAAGTAGTGAAGATTTTAAAATCAACACAGTAATTTTGAGCTAAAAGGCCTTCAGTCTTCCTACCTAGAGAACCGTTAGAAAATCCACCACCATCTCCTGCCTCTGCTATCCCTCTGATTGGGTGGAGAAGTGGCAGGAACTTCAATTTGATGCATGCCTCTCTCTGCAAAGCTGTGACGTGTTAATCCTCTTTTTTGAGACTTCCCTAACCATAGCACAAGTACAAATCCAACAAGACCAACAATTGGTGCAGCAGCAAGGAGAAACCATCTACTCCGACTATCGCTGCCAATGCTACTTGAGTCTATGCCCATGTCAAGAACATCTGCTTGCTCAACCCCAACTTGAACAATTTCACGAGCTGGAAGTGTTTGAGCTCCGCCAGAGGCATCAGATGAAGTGTCTGCGCGCACATCCTGCTGCCGAATGTCACTTATCCCCAATCTCTCCCTAATGCGTCGCTTCTGCTCATCATAATCTTTATCATCAGTAGAAAGCTCATACCGGCAGAGGGGGCATGAATTTCGTGCCCTCAACCATGGCAAGATACAAGAGGGATGGTACAGATGAAGGCAGGGTAGTTGATTAACTTCAGTGCCAATTAATAAAACATCTTTGCAAATTGCACAGGCCAGATTATCACACTTCTCATGCTTCTCATCAATGATGACACGAGGCAAGCTATTCACAACAGATACAGCTGCAGGTGGTGCTCCTCTTCTTGAGTTATCTATCCCTGCAAGATTTTCAAGCAATTCCTCAAAGCCAGTTGCATCAAGATAATCTCCAGAATTCCCTCCGTGCACCAGAAAATCTGATTCCACCGGATTCTCGAAGATGTCATGGTTATATGCTTGTCTACCACCCCTGATTCTCCAATTTCTCAAGCCCTCAAATTCAAAAGGGTGTGGCTGCTGATACCAATTAACATGGTCATTACCTTCACTTTGATTGGAACTCAAAAAATTATGAAGCTGAACTCCTGCTTCTCCAGATTCATGTGTCCCTTCGGCAATATCAGCTCCTTCCCATTCACCTTCTTCTTCCTCTTCTTCATCATCTTCTAGGTCATCAGAGTTCCACTGACTGAAACCAGTATGCATGGGATCAATGTCAGTATCACTGTCAACATCACTTCCATCATCTGGTTGAATAAACATTTCCCTGTCCATGAGAACACGCCCGTCCACAGAAGCATCAGAGTCCCCTCCATATGCACTAAATGAAATGGTATCATTCTCACTGTTGAAAGCCCTGTAGCGACTGACACTAATTTCACTCTCACCATTGAGAGAATCTAGATAATCAAAGCTTTCACTTTCAGTGTCTGAAAGAAGGTGCTGCCATCTTCTAGATCCACTTGGAGTTGTACGAGCGCTTGTATGCCTTAACAAAGTAGCAGAAGCATCATCATCTATGAGTTGATTGTCCTGCCAAGTAAAAGGGGGCTGGTTCTGCCTAGCCAGATTAATCATATGTGATAATTGCTGTGAGAAAAGCTCTTCAATTGACTCGGAGCTGCCATGTCTTGTTCTTCTTGGTCGCGGAGACCTCCTTCGATGAAAATCTCGTGTCGGAGTCCCTAGATCTTCAAGAAGCAAAAAATTACAGTCCCCACAGATACTGACAGCATCAAGATCATCATTATCAGGGGAAAGCCTTCTTCTGCAGAGAGTGCATACCTCTGTCAGTGTTGGATGTTCAACTAGTGAAGCACCACCCAGATGATAGCGAGAAGCAGACGAATGTACAACCCGGGATGTTCTTTGTGAGTTTGTGTCCATGGGAGAAAACTGAAAAGAATAGCAATGAAAAACAAGCAGAGTGAATTTTCAAAAGCACAAAGATTAACAGTAAGAAACTATGGATAAGTAGAACTGCAAATAGAGATCCTGAATATACTTAATAAAAACACACGAGCAGGTATCCACACATATATAACAAAAAAAAGATGTTTTTTGGACCATTTGCTGCATTTGCTGTATATGAGAGTGTAAGTGAGTATGAAAGAGAGAATTTGAATTAGGATAATGATATTAAAAATAAACTAGTTAAATATCAGAATTTGAGTTGGTTTTTCTGAGTCACAATAAGATAAAGGACCACTCTCAAGGGTCCTGAAAACTAAGAGTACAGCACAAAAATCCACAGACATGAGAAGCATCGGTTGGTATTTCCTGTAGAAGGTGGGGAAATGCAAGTTTGATTCAGAAACTTTGTTCCTCTTCAAACAACTTTCAAAAATGTCGACAAATGATTTCTTGAGGAGTGCGATCTTTTATTTTAGAAGGAGCTAACTTTATTTCATAAATTCTACCAAAATTACTCTCTCTGAGCTCAACATTATCCTGATACTTCCGATATCACAAATGGGAATCGAATAATTCCCAGAAAATAATAGAAATCTCAGTTTCAGACGGCGTTAAGATGATTAGCACGATGAAGATAGCCCAACGTCTAGGGATTGCGCATGTTTCGAGCGGACATAATTCAGCATTAAACATATAGCAAAGAACTTTCAAATCTGATTTGAGCATTCAAAGGAACCCCAGATAAATCCATGAATACCCAACAACGATGAAGACGCTAAGAACAGATGATGAAATAATTAAGAAAAAGAAAACAGAACTGATCATAGAAGCCGATAAAAATCCACTCACCAGAAAAATCAAAGTAAAAACCGGGAAGAAGGAATTGCTTTTGATGCTCCAAAACAAGCATTTGAAGGTGTAACCAAGTAAAAATCAAAACTTGTTTTCTTTTCTTTTTGTTTTTACGTTTGGATAATAAAAAAGGCCTCTAGCCTATCATATCTTAGATGGGCCAATGAGGCCCTGCTTTTACTCTTCCCCGATCTTCTTCTCTTAGGCCGATAAGGCCTTTGGGTTCGACGTTGGTTTCTATAAAAGAACAAACTTTATCCAAATGAAAAAACTATAAACAAAGAGACATATCTTTGAGCTGATTCTTCTTCCTTTCTTGTCTGTTTGTGATCTGTCTGTCTGATAACTGTGTAGTAGTGAGTAGTGGTAGTAATGGATTAGCTAGCGATAATCTGTCCCCTTCTGTTTCTTTCTGTTTGCATTAGTCGTTTACGTCAAAACATTAACAATTATCCAATAAAATTCGTCACCTCTCTCACACCCTCTAATCCTATCATTATTCATTTCCATTTTCAGAGATACCCTCTTCTTTTTTTTTCTTGTTTGATTTGCTGTGTATGAATGTCCTAAGCTTTGAACATACACGTATAACGTATGTTTATAATGGATTCCTAAGGCTTGAAGCTAGATAAGACATGATCTTGGTTTTAAGCGTTTTCCTAGCTTGGTTTTCCCGTATCTCCTCTGATTTGGGAACAACACTTACGTTGTTAGCTGTAACTCTTCAACGTGTTATTAAGCTTAAACCCACACTCTCCTCTACCTCCATCCCTCCTTCCATTATTCACATTTCGCTTCTGTTTCACTCTGTTTTGTGTGCCCACCTCGTCTTTACTTAAGTCAGTATAAAGCATAGTCTTGCGCTCTTACACCTTGCATTCTGATTATGTTCAGTTAGGGAAAAAGATACAAACTTTTTTAGCAAAAGAAGAAAAGAAAAGAAAAATGGCAACTAGGTGATCGTTGTTTTCCAAGTTCGTGCGAATGTCCAGGTGGGTCTTTCGTTTGTTTCTCTTCAGGACTGATTTTCTTTCTGGTTTCGTCATTTTGGAGTATGCGAAGGCAAAGAAAGCAGAAAAAGATAAGAAGAGATGGTGATGTAAACAGAATGATTTCGAACGTTCTGAAGTATTAACTTTTGTATAATGATTTGACATTTTACCAAATGTCGATTTTTCAGAAAAGTACAAATGCGGAGGATTTGGAGGGAAGGACACAGGAGGAGCCCCAGAATTTCTGCTTTAGAGGCATGGAAGGCTTGTCTGAAACCAACCAGGCCACCTTTTACTAAAACTAACCGTACTTCCACTACTAACACTAACACTAACTCTAGTCTCATTAACAACAATTTACGATACCACCAACCTCCTGGTGCCATTGAAGGACTAGCTTCCAGAACAAGGGCCAAGAAAACGAGAAAGCTTAGACCACTTCAAGATGTCCCTTCTTCTACACCTAAAGCTGCTCAGGTTTTTCTTATCCTTCCATATTTCATTTCAATGTCATTGTTTGTATTATGCTAGTAGCGTTAGCTACTTCCTTTCTCCGAGGGCTATGAACAGTTATTTATAGGAGCTTTTTAAAGTTTAGTTTTCCTTTTTATTCCTTCAACTTAAGTTGCTGTTCTTTTTTTAGAAGGTGCTTGTACCTCAAGCACAAGATTTAGAGATCTGTTCCTAGGGAGTAATCTTCACATGATGCATTTTGTTTCCTTTTTTGTGGGTCCTCGAAGGTTAATCTTAATGTGCCTTGTGAGTTGTCTTTCAGGATTCCAAGAAAAATGATGAGCAAGATAGAAGACAACCAAGTCATAAAGATCCTTTAATCCATAGTAGTATGTTTTTTTCCTTCTTAGAGGTTCTGGCAAATTATCCTTACACTACTGGTCTCTTGATAGTCCTTTTCCCTTGTTGCAATTTATCAGATCAATCGTTTCTTAATGACAAGAATAGTGAAGATCAAGCTGCTTATCCAGGTTCTCTCTCCTCATCTCCAGCAAATTACTCGAATTATGGTTGGTTCACATTCTCCGTTACTGATTTACGGTTTTTATCAATCAGATCAATCATCTAGGACATCATTTGCATCATGGATTCCAGAAAAACGCATACTTGAGCTTGTCATTGATTTGTTGCAGAGGTGAGTATGAGCAGTTTAAATAAAAAAAGATTTTAGTAATTGCTTGCTGGTTTTGACTGTCCTTTTATCAAAACTTCAGAAGAGATACTCGTGAAATCTTTGCAGAACCTGTTGATCCCAGTGAGGTTGGTAATTTCTCAGTGATTCATGTTTTGTATATTACTATTGTTACTTGTCCTTGAATGTTATTTTGATGGGCTTTTGTCTAAAGGTGGAGGCTTACTATGAAATAATCAAAGAGCCTATGGACTTTGGTACCATGAGGGCTAAACTTCATGAAGGAATGTACAGAACTCTTGAACAATTTGAGGTTTGCTTGCTCTCTTCGGAGTACATATTTGTCAATTTTCAGTTAAAAATATGAATAACTTTGTAGTGGCGTGTGAATTACATAAGTTCATCATTCAACAAAGACGGAACATCCAATCTTTCTTCCCACTAATCTTTGACTGCTATGCAGCATGATGTATTTCTGATAACAAGAAATGCAATGCATTTCAATTCCTCAGCTACGGTTTACTTTAGGCAGGTATGATACAATCTCTATCAAATCCGTAAAGCGATATTGTAAGATTCGTTTGCTGATGCAAAATGCAATTGTTTCTGTCAACTGAATGTTTAATCCTGGATATTACAGGCACTTGCTATAGATAAATTAGCCAAGAAGATTTTTCATCTTCTTAGGACTGATCCTGAGAATTTCGAATTTAAATTCTTGGAAACTACAAGACGAAGCAGTAGAAGGCTCCCAGGTAAAGGAAGGTTTTCCACTCATAATTCAGGTGGAAACCTGACAACAAAT
>JANIMX020000141.1:340123-351939 GCA_024582655.2 Erythroxylum kunthianum | reverse complement strand
TCAGAAGGAAGGCCATTGGAAGAGAAACTGCAAGGCCTACTTGGAGTCTCTGAAGCAGAAGAAGGCATCGGATGCCCGCTTTCGGCGAGTAAACAACCCCTTGGCACTAACGCTGGGCAGTTTCGGCAAGAAAACAACACTTGGATGGATTCAACCTCTGGTCACTTTCAGTGAGAAAATAGCCCGTTGGCACTGTTGCTGTGCAGTTTTGGCTAGAAAACAACTCGTTGGCACTGCCGCTGGTAACTTTCGGCCAGAAAACAACCCCTTGGCACTGCCGCAGGGAAGTTTTGGCAAGAAATCAACGTTTGGATTCTGCTGCTGGTCACTTTAGGCAAGAGAACAGCCCGATTGCACTACCGCTGGGCATTTTCAGCAAGAAAACAGCCCGTTGGCACAACTGCTGTTCACTTTTGACGAGAAAACAGCCCTTTGGCACTGCCGCTGGGCAATTTCGGCAAGAAAATAGCACTTGAATGGATTCTACTGCTAGTCAATTTCCACGAGAAAACAGCCCGTTGGCACTGCCGCTGGTCACTTTCGATGAGAAAACAGCCCTTTGGCACTGCCATTGGGCAGTTTTGGCAAGAAAATAGCACTTGAATGGATTCTAACGCTGGACACTTTCTGCGAGAAAACAGCTCATTGGCATTGCCGCTGGCCACTTTTGGTGAGAAAACAGCCCTTTGGCGTTGTCGTTGGGAAGTTTCGGCAAGAATATAGCTCCTTGTCACTGCGGCTGGTCACTTTCAGCTAGAAAATAGCCCATTGGCACTGCCGCTGGCCAGTTTTGGCAAGAAAATAGCACCTGGATGGATTCTGCCGCTGTTCACTTTTAGTGAGAAAATAGCCCGTTGGCCCTGCCGCTGGGAAGTTTCAGCGAGAAACCAGCCTGTTGGCACTGCCACTAGCAAGTTTTGGCAAGAAAACAACGTTTGGATTCTACTGCTGGTCTCTTTCAGCGAGAAAAAAACTCGTTGGCAATGCCATTAGGCAGTTTTGGTAAAACAAAAAGCCCATTGGCACTGCTGCTGTGCAGTTTTGGCTAGAAAACATCCTGTTGGCACTGTCGCTAGTAACTTTCTGCGAGAAAACAACCCCTTGGCACTGTCGTGGGGAAGTTTTGGTAAGAAATCAACGTTTGGATTCTACTGCTTGTCACTTTAGGCAAAAGAACAGCCCGATGGCACTATTGCTGGGCATTTTCATCAAGAAAATAGCCCGCTGGCACAACTGTTGTTCACTTTCAGTGAGAAAACAACACTTTGGCACTACCGCTGGGCAGTTTCAGCAAGAAAATAGCACTTGAATGGATTCTACCACTGGTCACTTTCCATGAGAAAATAGCTCGTTGGCACTGCCGCTGGTCACTTTCGACGAGAAAATAGCCCTTTGGCATTGCCATTGGGCGGTTTTGGCAAGAAAATAGCACTTGAATCGTTTCTATCGCTGGAAACTTTCTGCGAGAAAATAGCTCGTTGGCATTGCCGATGTTCACTTTTGGTGAGAAAACAGCCCCTTGGCACTGCCGCTGGGAAGTTTATGCAAGAAAACAGCCCCTTGTCACTGCCGCTGGGCAGTTTAAGCAACAAAACAACTCGTTGGCACTGTCGTTAGGCAGTATTGGCGAGAAAATAGCCCGTTGGCTCTACCGCTGGGATGTTTCGGTGAGAAAACAACCCATTGGCACTATCGTTGGGTAGTTTTGGCAAGAAAACAACACTTGGATTCTGCCGCTGGTCACTTTCTGTGAGAAAACAGACCGTCGGCACTACCGCTGGGTAGTTTTGGAAAGAAAGCAGTCTATTGGAACTGTCGCTGGGTTGTTTCAGAGAGAAAATAGTTCTTTGGAAAAGCCGCTGGGTAGTTTCAGTACGAAAACAGCCCTTTGGCATTGCCGCTGGTCACTTTCAGCGAGAAAACAACCCCTTGGCACTGCCGCTGGTCACTTTCGGCGAGAAAACAGATAATAACTCAACATCTATCTTATCTAATCTTCAAGGCTTCAAATATGAACGAATTATCCAAAATCTTATCCTATCCATATGTCTTTCAAATTCGAGATCTTATCGTATCCTCATATCTTTTATTTGATATAATCCCACTTCAATCTTTATCCCAAGAATTTAGAAAATTTGTTACCGCACTTTGACTTAGTAACCACATTCAACTGATTCTGTATCGACTAATTCTGCATCGGATAAATTTTCTCTACTAAATAATAGAAAAAGCTAATTGCCATAATCGGCTATCAACTAAATTATTTCTTGGTGTTAACAGCCTCCCTTGTGTTGTAGGATTTCTCATCGACGACATTTTCTCCTGTGTAGGTGAGGCAGCAGGATATCTGCTATCGTGAAAGCTTAAAGTTGTTTGTTAAAGATTTAGGGCCTACAGCTCAAATGATTGCAAAACAGAAATTAAATGGATGGTCAACTGATGCTGAGGATTTTCTATATCCAGGTTCAGATTACAGCCAAAACGTTGTGGCTTCCACCTCTGCCCAATTGATGCCTACTGCTCTTAGTACTGCAAAATTTGATGCTGAATGTAACAAAGTAGGAATTCATGATACTTCAGTGCGAATGACGGCTAATCTTAATGGTAAGATTACCTTGTGCTCTACTAGAGGTGAAGCCCAGAATGGTGTTACAGGTACTAATAGCAACAAAACTTCACAACAGAATCAAAAGAAAGATTTGAACTTTTCAACTTCTGGGTTGAATGAAACAGATAAAGTAAGCTCTCTTGGATTAGAGAAAAGCAAGACAGATACGAAAATGCCATCAGCTGACATTCACAGTGTTTTACCATATTCATGGCCCCAAACATTAGCAGGGCAGTCAAGTTCTCGTCAGGTCACAGACCAATCACAAAATCTTCATTGCCAGTACCACGAAAGTAACGGCCAAGCTATAGCTACTGTGCCTCTAAGACAGGAACTTGGTACTATGTCGGAGACGAGACAAGCCTTGAAATTGACATCTTCTCCTTTTATCTTCGATCTACCATTCGTGAAGTCACGGCTTGTTCAGACAAATTTGATGGGACGAGGTATCTGCTTCCAGCAGAGTAACAGGTCCACAGAAGCTTACCTGTAAACTTGTCTATGGTTCCAAATTATGATCTTGTCATTCCTCTGTTTTCTAAGTACAGCCATGTCTAGAGATTAGGTTGAGGTGTGGTTGTAGATTACTGAGAACTTCTATGTTGAAAAAGAGCTTCCCTGAGAACGGAAAGTTGGGAGCTTTCTAACATCCGACATATGTCTCAGGAAGAAGTAGAAGATGCCTGTAACTACCTACGCACGTCCGAACTAATATGACAGTTTAGAACACGCCAAAAGTTAGTTGTTGAAGCAGTAAAAAGAAATTAAAAAAATAAAATAGATATTTATCTAATAAAAAACTAGTGGAAACGTGTACAGAGAACGCTAAATGAAGTCAACCAGTGGAAATCATCCAAGGCGTTGATGTTCAATACCATTTCCTAGTTTGGAAATCCAATGGCTTTGTTCTTGTGCGTGCCATAGGTGCCACCTTACCAGAAATCTGTCTTTGCTCTTTTATTGATATTGAAGAATGAAAAATGATGGTTTCTTGGACAACAAAAGGTGGCAACGATTGTCGGAGGAGCCAACGGTGGTGCTGATCCATCTCTCTTCGTTTATAGGTAACGTAAGGCGGTGGTTGTCGGTGGCGGTAACGTTGGTTGTGTGAAGATGGCGTATAGGAGAAAAGGTGGGATGATGAGAGCGTCCACTTTCAAAGAAGAGATTCATTGCAGAACACAGGATGATGATGATGACAACTATAGTAATATTGGCAATAAATCCTTAACCTCCTCGCATACATTTACGTCATCATCAACTCTGGCTGCTCAGGCCATCAGAGCCTCTGCCACTCACCGTGATTCCTCTGTTTCATATGCCTATACTGGAGATTCTCTCCCTCGCAGATCCAAGGTTTTTCTTTTGCTAATTCCTTATTTTATTTTATTTTCTTGGTATGTTATCATATCATATGAAAGGGTCTCCAAATTTCAGCACGTCTTTGTTCATTATTCATCATTCTTGTTTGTTTCGGTTGTCAAGTGTGAAATTATACGATATCAGAAGAGAACTTTACCAGTTTCATATGTAATTGGTCTTAAACTGCCACACCCTTTCTCTTTGGTTAGTGGATGACTTATTGATCTGAATTTGGAAGAAAATTAACATCACTTATTTCACCACTTCTAAGTTCAGTTTGATTGGTATGTTCCTTTTAAATGGGAATGTCTGTTCTTAAACAAGAACTCCTGGAAAGGAACACGTTTAGCCAAGCAAAAAATGAAAAAGAGGGTCTGGGATTACAAATCACTTGTTTTCTGGTTTCCTTTTGCTTATTAGTTTTGGAAGCCTGAACTCCTTGTCATCTTTCCTTTTTGATAATTGAACACCTCTTCTGAAAATGTAGGTGTTTGATGCGTATGAAGATGTATCTCAAAATGATTCGAAAGGATTCTGGGGAGTCCTTGCTCGAAAGGCCAAAGCAATTCTAGAGGATGACAACCTATCTCAGCAATTTGAATCTCCTACAAAATCAAGGTTTCACATATCCAACACCTCTGCAGATAGTGAGGTGATTATATTAACTTCAGAAAAGTGACTTGTACAATGCATCAGAGAAAATTATGTGATGATACAAAACTGAAGCCTAAGTAAGCTTTTTTTCTTTTCTTATTTTGATTCTCTAATCTGTATTCTCTGTACACATCCAGTTAAATGCAATGCCTGAGGGATTCAAGAAAATGGAAAATCCAGCCTTTCGAAAAGGCTTAGATAAAATTACATCATCACTGAATCAAATTGGTGATACATTTGAGAAGGCTTTTGAGGTGAGAAATTAAGATTGTTTCCTGGAAAGGATCACAGTCATAATCCTTGTCAGTTTCTTCCTACTGTATCCATATACATAGGTAGATCTCTCACTAGATTCACTGCATCTGTTCAGATGGTACTCACTTGGATAACCTTTTGACGTGGTTTTCACTATCCTTTGATGTTGTTTTCCCATGTTAATCGTCTTTCTTCCCTGTTTTAGCAACATTTTCCATTTGTTAAAGCATTCTAGCGATTCGTATTTCTCTGATATACTATGCTTCACAGCTGAAGTGAATTCTACTTAAGGTTCATCATTAATTATTGAGGGAATTAGTTGCGTATAGATGGCTATATTTAATACAGATTACTAGAAAAAGTTATGATAGTTTGGAGTGTCCTTGCAGATGCATGTGCACACTTACTAGATCTTTTATCCATTCTGGAGTGTAGAATTAAATATATTTCTACCAACTTGTTTCTTCAGGAAAGCCGCAATGTTGTTGAAAATAAGACTGCAGACATCATCCAAGAAACTCGCAAGTTACAAATTAAGCGAAAAGAAAGCGTTCCCGTCGCGCAGAATAAAGGCTCGCAGCTACATAACCATCAAACGAACCATGAAACACAACTGAAGGCATCTCGCGACGTAAGGTGGCAACTATGTGATCGTGGGTCATGGGTTTATTTGGTGAACTTTGTGATTGTTTTTATTGAAATCCAGTAAAATCGGAAACACACTTGGTTGCAATTGATGCCATTTATGCAAGCATTAAAATGGATAAAGATTGAATCTTGGAGATAAAAGGATATTAAATTACTGAAGTTACACTGAAAAGCATGAAGTTATACTGAATCAGAGGACGTGGTTAAGAGTGTGGTAGTTTTTCACGAGGATTGACGATATTCTGATGTAATGTGAAACATTTAACATGTGCATTTTGTCCATCTAATATTCTTATCTAAATATTAGATTTGGAGTTCTAGTTTTCATCTCTTGGTGAAGTGTATGATAAGCTTTTGTTCTGTTAACAGGTTGCAATGGCAACTGCTGCTAAAGCGAAGCTTCTTCTTCGTGAACTAAAAACAGTTAAAGCGGATATGGCCTTTGCGAAGCAAAGATGTTCGCAGTTAGAAGAAGAGAATAAAATCCTGCGAGAGAGTCGTGAGAAGGGGGACAATCCAGCTGATGATGATCTGGTATTGGAACTCATGGTGTTGATATCCAAAACATTTGTGTTGTTAGTCTTCTCTTTTTGGTATATCTTAGTTGTTTTAACAGATGATTGTGAGCTGTGATTAACTACAGTTTTCTTTGTGAAAACTCAGATTCGGCTGCAACTGGAGACACTTCTGGCTGAGAAGGCTCGGTTGGCTCATGAGAACTCTGTGTACGCACGAGAGAATCGGTTTCTGAGAGAAATTGTTGAGTACCACCAACTGACAATGCAAGATGTTGTTTATTTGGATGAAAGTAGTGAGGAAGTTACAGAAGTTAACCCTTTAACCAAAATGCTATCTATTACTCCGCCATCACCTGTGTCTCCAACCTCGCCTTCAGAGCTTACTGAATCTTTGAGTTCAATAGAAGAGTTGCCAATAGATACTAAAGATACCAAAGAACAAGACACCAAGCATATCCTTGTGGACAAGGAAGAAGATGAAACAAATTCAAGTACCCATCCTCCCATATCTTCTGCTTGAAATGGATACTCCCTCACGTGGTTCTTTAGCATTGATTTTTTTTGTTTTTTGGTTAATGTAACATCGGTTCTTGATTCTTCAATTCTTTTATATGGTTTTCTTTTCCCCTTTTGGTAAGCATTTGTCGTTGTAATTGTGCATTCAGCTATTTGTAAACAGTATGCATGATTCTACTTCTTTCAGTGTACCAAATTGCTTGTGTTTTTTATTTGAGTGCTCATTTATTACACTAAAACCGAGTTCATATTGAGCAAGAGACGATCTCTAAAACTGAGCTCATCCAATTCACTTGCCTTTAGAATAAAGTATTAATTCATAACAAAATATTATACAACCTAAAGTAGAACATTCATTAACGGGAGTGGACTACATACATTATCAGTCTTCAAAATAATTTCTTCCTTTCTGAATTTCCATTAGTTACAATTAGGGCCTCTTCCATACAACTGAAGGGACAGCCGGTCAAGTTCTGGCTACTTGTATCGCCTGGTTTCTGGGGCTATAACTCCCGTACAAGGCAGGCCGAATTACAGTCACTGCATGAGATTATGATGTTCATTGGGAAAAAAAGTACTTGAGCTGTAAGGCAGAAAATCCCCCAGTTTTTAGAATGACTTTAGAATATCTGAAAGAACAAACTCGTTGAGCCATCACCAAAGGATCTAAGTTCTGCAGGTTTCACCAAAGCCCTGCACAAGGGACACGTTCTTTCCCTCTCAAACCTGCATAATTGATGGCACATCAATAAAAATAAGTAAGAACAGAACAGCTAACAGATGCATAGAGTATAAGCAAATGCTTGATCTTAACAACCAACCATTCAGACACGCAATCTTCACAAAAGATGTGTTTACAACGAAGTAAAATCGGAGCATGCATCTTCTCCTGACATATAGCACAGAGATCTCCCGCTGCATTCACCTGTCATCAAATCATTGGTCATTTAACATGCTGGGGCAGATTTCCATTGAACAAATAAAGGAGTAAGAAAAGAGAAAGTTAAATCTATGTTCTTAGGACATTCACAGAACTTTCATTATAATCACAAAACTCTAAGGCACAACTACTGCATGTTTCCTAATGTCTGTCATAAGCACGAGGTTAATGTAACAGAGTACTAATAAATCATCACATTAGTATCCCTTCTCCTATGATCTCAATGTAGTCAAAAACTAACAAACAAGCAAAATAAGTCCAGAATTTTCAAACAAAATAAAAGAAAACAGAGATTAAATATGCCTTGATTTAATATACGAAGCATCTCTTGAATGAATTTAGAGCAAAAGAAGTCGATACTCGCCATACTTCAAGATTTAAGGATTCAGTGGAGATATCATCTCTCAAGTAAACTGTAAAAGCACCACCACCTTTTGCATTTTTTGGCCTAATGGTCTAGCTCTCAAGTTAGAGAAAGCTTCTAGCTCAGTAGCAAACAATCTTTATTCACTTTCAGACAAGTAAATAAAACCATATCTATGGATAGAAAATATACCTAGAGCTTATGGCTCATTAAATAGTTTGAATATACAAACAAAGTCATGCACCGACTTTACTCTCCCAAGTTGTTTTTCCTTCTTCCAAAAGAACTCTTATGTTCATAACAAACAACAAGACCACCTCTTTTGGTTTAATATAGGATTCCACTAACAAAAGGCAAAGAAACAACTGGAAACTTTTCCTGAACATGCCCCAGTGGTATTCTAAAAATACTATAGTAGAGGTCATTTGTAAGTGAAGAACAAGACTACCTGCTCTGATGTTGCATAAGCTCCATAATGTACTTCTTTGCGAGACAATGCCTTCAAAGCAGTAAAGAATGATTGCACCTGCAATTTTGTATCTTACATAAGAGGGTAGAGAAAATGAAAAGGAACAGAATGAAATCTACAAACAAAAGCAATAAGGATAGTACCTTTTCAACAACGGATGTAAGTTTGAAAGTCAAGTACAAGCCTGTCATTAGAGACGAAAAAAGGCTTCCGTATTCTTTATTGAGAAAGAAACGGTACCAGACTGGCGTAGGTAACAATGCCCGATACAGAAGCATCAGATACTCAACCAATGTTAGCATTTGACCCTGGGAAAACAAAGGGCTAAATGAAGTATATCGTTCACAAACTAAATTTCCAAAATTTCTGGACTGGCATGATCAGCTGATCAAGGTTAAAATGCAAAAAGAAATGAATGAAAGATTGATCTTATCAGAACAATTTTACTCCAACTGTTTTCTAGAGAGTTTAAGGGGAAAAGAAGACCATGGATGATTCCCACAGCTTATCTCACCTGTTTCCGATAATTTCTGCCTCTACTGTTCTTGTAATACATTAAAAGAAAACATTTGAATACCATTGCTGCCTGCCGGACCAAAGTATCTGAACAGTAATGATGAATTATTTAGAGACAATTAATGATCATAAAGAACTAAGATCCAAAACATGTCCATTACGACTTTGCATACACACCCACACACACCGATCTTATGTCTTTTAAAGCTTAAAAAGAAGCATAGACTTGAGAGGCAATCACTTGAATTGTCAAAATATATCAAAACGTGAAATAGATTCTAGAGGAATCTTCCTTTCAACAGCCTCCACAAATTTGGATGTAGGTATATTCATGTGTGTGTTTTTGTAGAACTCACCCTCTCTCTCTACAGCCATGTATCTACGATATATCAAAAAAGGTTCAACAACTAGTAAATACAAACTTACCATTCACCAGGATGATAAAAATAGCATGCCAGAAAGGTGGAATGGATTTGGGAGGAAGCATAATCAATGGGTACAAAAGGTCACCATTATGATACCACCAATAAACACCAACCACATGAAGCACAAATGCAAGACATATGCTAACCAGCACAGAAATTTTCCTCTCTCCCTGCAGAAACCATTAATTGACAGATCAATATTCACTTTCTTGACCCACTAAGAGATGAAATAATAAAATTCAGCAAAACTATGAAATAGTAATAATCATCAGTTAGGAAAAAATATGTACCTTAAGAGCAGTTTGTTTACGCAGAACATCATTTGACTTAAACATGACAACAGCTATCCAAATAGTAACAAAGAAGCCTGCACTTATAGAAAAATACTACATGACAACAGTATCCAAATAGTAACAAACAAAGGCTGCACTTATAGAAAAATACTATCTATATAAGTGAACAAATTAAGAAAGCAGGAAAACTACAGGATGCTTGAATCATTGATTTGAATATTAGAAAGAAAAGAATATAAGTATTTGCAAAAGATTCACAATGTTTAATCACCAAATACTATTTGCACAATGTGTCAAGTATTTGAAAAAGTAAATTCAAGGGAATATAACTTGAGTGTTAGGTCCATTTTAGACCTTGAAAAGATTAAAGGAATAGGTTAGGTTGTCTTCTATAAAATCAAGTAGTGCGACAGCTTCCTCTGCGGTACCATGTTAATGCATCCACAAACTCTTGATTGTTATTCAAAAAAATGTGCTTTGAAGTAATCTAATAACAAGTATTAACATGGTACCGCAGTTAAGAGGGAAGGAAGTAGATTAAATGCAATAAAGCAATATAGGAAGGATATTCATCAACAATGATAATCAAGTTCAAAAAGAACATGATGAAATCTTTTAATCGAGAGCAACAAGCAAAGGGTACCTTGCAAATGTTGTCGAATAAACACAACTAAAAGAAGTAAGGAAAATGGAAGAACTTGTTCAATCCATCTGGCAGCCTGTTGAATATCATATCTCTGGTAGGAAGAATCCCTTGCATTAGGCCCACTCCCATCGGTGGTCTCCCCATCAGCATTAGAGCTAGAACGCAACTGAGAGGTAGCACCATCACCAGAGCTGTAGCTGTTGCTGCCGCTGCGAACACTTGTAGAATCACCCTGAATATCTGATGACAAAGGCTGTTGGGTGGCTGTCTGAGACCCAACATCCATGCCTGCGGTGGAGGGGTCTCGATGGTGATCACGTTCGCCGGAGCCGATAATTATGATAGCAACCTCTCCATTGGTGGCGGTGGTGGTAGCAGGAGATGAATCATCAAGTCGATGATTGTGATTGTGAATGACCGGAGATACAGGGCTAGCAGCACCACCACCACCAGCGTTGGTGATCAAAGAATCCATTTCTTGGTGAAGCGACCTATTATTATCATGATTAGTTCTCAAGAGACCCGAATACTCCAACAATGTGGAAATGGGTGCCCGTAATATGTTTGAAGCTGACAATATTCCATCCCTCCTGGAATTACTACTACTTGATCCTCCTCCTCCTCCTCCTCCTCCTCCTCCTCCTGATGATTCCATCTACACCTAAATCATCACCATCATCATTATCATCACATCTCAAACAAAATCCGTAAAGCAATCAAAATCCATATATAAATACACAAACACACACAGATAAAAACGTTAATTGAAGGGGGAAATGGAAAAGAACCTTGTAAATCGGATCAAAACGAAACCAGAGAAGAGAAAATAGGTTGAACCCTAAACCAAACCCTAACCACCCCACCCCCGTATGGAAGAACAAGTGAAGGAAGAAGATGAAAAAGTGGGTGGTAGAGAGTGAATTAATATCACAAAATCAGCCCAAAGAACACAAAAAAAGAACAATGGAAGTGTACACAATCGGAATGTGGTGGTGGTGGAAGATGGAGAGGAGAGGGGATCAAGAAAAGGAGTAATTGGAAAATCCAATTTATTTATTATATTTAGAAAAAGTCAAAAAACAAAACTATATATAAATTGATCTCTACATAGTAGTAGTACTAGAGATCAAAATTCCAAGTTGCTGAAGCAAACCCAAAAGCATCATCTGCTATATAATCAATTAAATTTTTGACTGATTAAATATTTTAGAAAAGAAAAAAAAAACCACTCCGATTGCCGCTACCGGTCAAAATAGAAAAACGTTTTGTTTGTTTGTTCCGAAACCAAAGCAGTTATGGGCTTCGCGGTCACATTTTGTCCGGGCCTTCGGAGTTTGTCAGTGGCGACTTAGACTATAGACTTGTGTTACGAACTTACTTATCGTGGGCTCAATTTATACTTAGGCTCATATGTTTTGACTCAGTATTTAGATTATTCTAGAATAGGTGACTCAGCACTATGAGTCAGCGCTGAGGTGGCCCGGAACACACTAAAGTGTCCCGGTTAGTGGTGAGGTGGCCTGGAAAATGCGAGGTGACCCGGCTTATTTCTTGGCCTATAAATACCCTTAGGCCAACTCAATTGTATATCACACATTTGTT
>JANIMX020000141.1:293067-305060 GCA_024582655.2 Erythroxylum kunthianum | reverse complement strand
CCCCTTGCTCAGAGAGTGGATTGCCACGCTTGATTGCAACTTTAGTCGTTCCACCGTCAATTTCTCCCCTGTAGACTTTGCCAAAACATCCAACCCCAAGAACCAGAGAATCATCAAAGTTGTTGGTGGCAGCCTTAATCTCAGCAAATGAGAAGTGGCGGCAGAGGTTTGATGGCAGAGAGGATGCATAACTACCAGTAGTGTTAGTCTTGGCTGAGCCTGCAGAGTGCGAATTCCCATACAAAGAAAGAGGAAGCCACCCAGATGGCCCTTCACTTGCACTTGCCTCCTTTCCATATCTACGGTGACGTGTTGTAGCTATATAACAGAAACCAACCACGAGTGCCAGAACAATTCCACCACTTACGCCCCCAGCTACAATGGCTTTCTGATTAGATGAATGCCGTGATGGTAGTTTAACTCTACTAGGGTCTATTATCGGTTGCGTAGGAGCAGGGATAGGATTTGGCCCAGCAAGGTTACCATCTGCATTGCTCAATTTGAATATCTCCACTCCATTCAAAATAGCATCATAATACTGGGACTTGGAAGCTATATTTGGGTGAAGTTCAAGCCACATATCCTGCTGAGGATTCCCACCAGGAACAAAAACCACATAGTCCCTATACACTGGAATCCCATTGCCGTGTGCCATGGCAACGACGTCCATTGTCTCAGCAGTTTGATTGTTAAGGTAGATGTCAAACACTCTCTGGTTGGGCTTGGTTATAATTGCAGCGACCTCGCAGAAATGGAGCCTAACCAAGTAACTGAAACCAGAATCCACTGAGAAAATCCAACTCAAGTTGTAATTAACATTGAGATGATAATCCGGCCCCATTGATCGAGCAGTTGAATACACAGTAACAGGGGCAACATAGGTAGGTATGCTGCTCGGGTATCTGATTGTCATGTTTGGATCAGCAGTCTCAACAACACCGGACGCCGCCCCATAAAGATACAACTGATCATCAGCCCAAGATCTCAACAGACCAGTATCTTTAGAAGGAGAGATATCATTCCCACCCACATTGATCCTGTAAACATTCTCAAGTGAAGTGCTATTGTCAATGATGAATGAAGCAGTTTGGCCCACAACCATTAAGGTCCCATCAGTATTACTGTAAATATCAGGCATGGACACAATCTCAATCCCATTAACGAATGCAAAAGCATTCCCTGCACTTGAATCTGGACTGAAAGTTACATTCAGTGATCCACCATCAACGTTGATTGAGTACTCCTTGACAATAAAAGCAAAGTTAAGAGCTTCCGTGGTTTGAGAAACACTAAAGTTCTTAAGAAGCGTGTAAGACCCAGCTGTGACTGAGAAGAGAGCATTAGATGAATTGAAGCCATTGTATACAGATGGGTAAAAATATAGACGAAGAAATACACGACCAGAGGCCAGAGGAAAACTATAAGTGGAATTTGACTGGAAAATACGAGCCGTCATGTAAGGAACCTGAGGGACACCAGGGTCTTGAGATGAAGCTTCGAATATGGAAGAATTAGCAGACGCCAAAAGAAATTTGGAACCTTTGTCGGATACCCATATCTGACCATCGGAATCTGTAAGATCTGAAGATGCACCACAATCTAGAAGGATTTTGTTGGTCGGTACATAATTGGCGGCGAAGGTAACAGAAATTGCAGATGCCAACCAATAACAAAGGAGAAGAGACACAGAGAGATGATACTTATCCATACTCCTTTATGAACTCAAATCTTAAGGAGCGGACACGAGTATATCACTTTCAGAAAACCCAGATCCAAACAAAATCCTTTGAAGCACTCAAGATCAGAATAATGATCAAAATTCAACCTTTCACACAGGTAAGATCTGGGTGCAAGAAATTCTAGTTCACAGATCAGAGAGTTCAAAACGGTTTAGACAAAAAATTTAGCAGCAACTAGTGGATTGAAGAAAACCACGAGATAACTCAAGCCATGTTTGAGAATAAAGTAAGAGCTGATGAGAAACCGAAGAGAATGAGAAGAAAGCGATGAACTTTACCTTGTTGATGAGAAAAACTGAAGGGAATAACAAAGGAAGTGACTACCCACAAAGTCAAATCTGACAAGGGCTCGAGATTTTGGTAGATGGAAGAAGAATGAAGAAAAAACTCCACTCGTACCCCCTGTACTCCTATAGTTGAAACAAAAATAAACAAAAGACAGTACAGCTAAGCTACACAAAAATGGAAGACTCTAATGGAGGATAATTGGAAGACAGGTCACTCTTAGCAGGTGCTCTGCTCATTAATTTGTGTGGCGAAACGCGTTAGAAAATGGTATATGATGATGATATGATCCTATTCCTACCCTACGCGTTTTGGGGGGGAGGCCCGGAGGGGGGTGGTGGTGGAAAAACTAGTATGCGTTTGTTATAAGTTATTAATTCTAATTAAGTCCTAATTAAACTTCTTCTTCTTCTTCAGTTAGACGTGCAAGCCATTCAGATTTTAATATATATAGATAATATCAAAGCAAAGTTATTCCCAGCTTTTCTAAAGAAATGGACACACACCTTGACCGGCCTATTTACTTGCACTTTTCTTTGTAAGCATGTGAAAATGCTCTAGATTCAGCTATCTGACGAATATGGGAACTTTTAAAAGCTTGTCTAATTTCACACCAGACACCATTTTTTGACTTCACTAGATAGGCTAAGACTGATCGAATGTGATAAGGGCTTGTCCAATATGAGAAGCCTTATTAGGCTTGCAAGTTCCAACTTCCATTGATGTTTAAAGGGTCGAACCTCGATATCTTGAAGAAGGCCCATATCAAAAGCTTTGTTGGGTTTACTTGCTTATCTAGGCAGGAGGAGGAATCGATAAAGCTTTGTGCTTCTAGTGATGTCATGTCCTACACTAAATCACCATGAAAGAGGTTCTAAAAGCTCTGAAGAAAGACACGACACTCACTTCAAAATCCTTGCACGTTATAAAGCTAACTTCTTTCTGCTCTATCTGCAGTACACTTGTCAAACTAGCTGAAACAATTTCACTTGAAATGTTGTTGGATGCAAGTAAATATTACCTCGTCTTCTATTGGGATTGTTCAGTTTCTTTCCTGGGTTGTGATGCATAGGAAACCAGAGCATTCTTCAAAGGTTTGTGTCTCAGACTTCAAGGGAAACGTACGATGCCAAATAAGTCATATGAACTGCTCGATGATTATCCTCAAATAAAGATCGTACCTTTGTCGTTTCTCTGTCTATTTCAGTTAACATTCGTGGATGTGGAGGGGCAAATTCAGTCAGAGGCACTAAGTTGCAACTTTTGAAGCTCACCAAGTATTTCACTTGAAGAAAGCTCTTCAGCTGAAAAGCCATTCGTACTGTAGTTTGCAAAGAACAGTTGTATAACAGTGTAGAGCTATATATTCCAGTTTCTCCTACCGCCATGATCAACTCTATGCAGCTCTTCTCAGCTCTTTGTTACAAGGTAAATACTAACTTCCCACGAGTTTTCGACAGTGAAATGGTTTTTTCTCTGATTGTGTAAATCAAATGTGCGTGTATGGACTCTGTGTCGAGAGAGGAAGTACTTAGCCAGCCTTCAGAATGAAGATGTAGGGACATTGAGATAATGACATCTGAACTAGAAAATAGCTTGTGAATCATTTTTCCTAGGACTAGGACCCTTCTGTAACTTACCTTGGGAGTGATTCAATCGACTTTACTTTGGATGCATTCTACTCTACATGCCTTCGCCTTGAATATCCGTCTACCTATGAAAACTTTCTTCCCTTTGAAGCCTGGAGGTCATGGTCTATCCCCTTCCCACTTCTTGCATTTCAGAATTACACCACCAATATAAGAAACCTTAAATGTTTTGCGTATAAATATGATGTTTTGGTTAATGTAGCTTACTAACCGAAGACTATGGATACCAACAACAAAAGGTTTTGGTTAAAGATTGTTTTTTCGCTGACAGTTTTTGTTGTATCAAGTAAAAGTTTGAAGTCTACTGGTGTTGAAGTTGCTGATTTTGAGCAATTAGAAACAACAGTGGAGTTAGACCATCATTTACAACATGGGTAACCTGAAGGATCATGAGCTACACTTGCTTTGTTTTCTTTGTAAAATTTGTATATGTTTATATCTTGCATGTGTTGCAGGATCTATGAGTCGAACAATATGGAAGAAGATTCGTGGGAAATGGTGGGGAAGAAGGGAAACCGGTTTGTGATAAATGACCAACCTTTCTATGTCAATGGATTCAATACTTACTGGTTGATGGTATTTGCTGCTGATCAATCTACAAGAGGCAAGGTCACTGACTTGTTCCAGCAAGCATCTTCAGTAGGTCTTACAGTCTGTAGGACTTGGGCCTTTAATGATGGCCAATGGAGGGCTCTTCAGAAATCTCCTGGCATTTATGATGAAGATGTTTTCAAGGTCAAACCTTTCATTACCTTAATGATAGACATATGCATAGACCTTTGGTACACGTTTTCTGTTCTCAGGAAGTATATTGCTGTTATGGTTTTCCAGGGTTTAGATTTTGTGGTAAGTGAAGCAAGGAAGTACAAAATCAGGCTCATATTGTCATTGACAAACAACTGGGATGCATATGGTGGCAAAGCACAGTATGTGAAATGGGGAAGAGAAGCCGGTCTTAATTTGACGTCTGATGATGATTTTTTCTCTCATCCGACGCTAAGAAGCTACTATAAAGCTCATGTTAAGGTGAGCTAATAGATACTCTCTAATGTATTATTCATCTGATTCTTAAGGTAGTTCTACTTCGTTAAGAATTAGAAGTGTTCAGCCATTCAGTTGCTATGGAATGCCATTTTCAGAGTGTTATTCTTTTCCCAAAATATCAATTACAAGTATTCTAACTTTTGCATATAATAGTGCAGATGGTACTAAATAGGGTCAATTCACTTACAAATATAACCTACAAGGAGGACCCGACGATCTTCGCTTGGGAATTAATGAATGAACCTCGGTGCACTTCTGATCCATCTGGTGATAAGCTCCAGGTTTGTGTTCTGTGTACCTTGTTCTTGTGTGTTAAGGACCAACCCTGTTTTTCTTAGCTATCCTGTTGTGGCTGAGTCCTTGTTTTATAGTCCTGGATACAAGAAATGGCAGTATACATCAAGAGCATGGACCCGAAACACTTGGTGGAGATTGGATTGGAAGGATTTTATGGAACCTCAGCGCCTGAACGGGCTCAGTTCAACCCGAACTCAAATGCTACACAAGTTGGAACTGACTTTATAAGGAACCATCAGATTCTTGGTGTTGACTTTGCTTCTGTTCACATTTACGCGGACTCCTGGTAAGATAAGAACACTATGTCTGGATAGAGAGAGCATATGTTTCCAAATGCTAAGGTTTTAATGTAGATTGCGCGGCATGTTCATACTTACGTGCATCGTTTTCTTCCTCAAGGATTTCGGAGACTATATCCGATGCTCATATCGAATTTACAAAATCATGGATAGAAGCTCACATAGAGGATGCTGAGAAATATCTGGGAATGCCTGTCTTGTTCTCTGAGTTTGGTGTATCTACAAAAGACCCTGGTTACAATTCAACATTCCGTGACACGTTCATAAACACGGTGTACAAGAGCCTCCTGAACTCGACGAAGAAAGGCGGAAGCGGGGCTGGCAGTCTTCTGTGGCAGTTGTTTCCTGATGGAACGGATTACATGGACGACGGGTACGCAATTGTTCTGTCAAAGTCACCTTCAACATCAAATATCATATCCCTTCATTCCACAAGAATTGCAGTCTTGAATTCTTATTGTTCCTGGAATTGTAAGTGGAGCTGCAAGAAGAAGAAGAAGAATCCTCTGGAGACAGTCCTTTACCATGACGAATTATAGAAGTACTTGAACGAACACAGCATGTAATGTTTTTCTTGGTAAGTAATGTTAGTACGAGAATGGATGTGAAACTAAGATGAAAGGAGAGAACTACAAGAGAGCAAGTGAAATTGCTGGAAAATCGTTTTGGTTTTATGTTCCAGTGGAGTTTCTTTAGAGGAGTTTGTTGAGCCTTCTTACTTGCTTAATGGCTTGGGGTGCAGCCCGGCCCCAAAATCTTCTTCTAATACTTGAACTCGGTCCAAAGCTTAGAGATGGTAGATGAAGTTTGAGTTTTAATTTTTTTAAGAAACAATCACTTTGTAAAAAAAATATAAATAGATAGTATTAAAAACATAATTACCTTGTTATATTAATTACTTCGGATCATTATTTAGTTTTGAATTATTAATTTTATGGATTATTCTTCGTGATTATATAATACTACAATAACAATAACACCTAGTAAAAATTTTGCTGATAAGCGGGGTCTGCAGAGGTTCAATAGTACGCAGTCTTAGTGTTATCACTAACTAGTAGAGATGTTGTTTCTAAATAAGTCACATAAAACGAGAGAAGGAGAGAACGAGAGAACGATGGAGAGGCAAAAAAGAAACGACGACGACGACGATGATGATGATAATTATCAAGGACGGACCCAGGTAGACCAGTGTGGGGGCAAATGCCCCCACTTAAATATAAATTTTATCTTATAAACATAATTTTTTTCAGTAATATATGAATTTTTTTGGTATAATTTCAGCATCTTGTGTGCATATATATATGAGTTTTGTCCCCATAACATATATAAGTTTTGCCCCCACAGTATAATAAATTTTGCCCCCACAACATAAAATTCTTGGGTCCGTCCCTGATAATCATAATACTAATACTAAGTAGAGAAGAAAAATAAGAAGAAAAATGAGAAGAAAATTAATATTGATAGTAATACGAATGGTAATTATAATAACAATAAATAAATAAATATAGAATAAAAAACTAGTAGTAATACTAATAATAATAATGATAATAACTCTTAAGTCAAATTAGGTCAACTTATAAAACCTACAAGAATCCGTTTACAAGAGATCCTTTATCTTAATCTTAGTACGCCATAGTTTTTTATTGTGGGTCATGTCTTCGGTAAGTTCCAATGTTGTCATATCATTCTTGATTTCCTCCTCCCAATTCTTCTTAGACCTCTCTTTTTTCTCTTACAATCAGGCCCGGTCTTAATATTTTATGGGCCCGGAACAAAATAAAAAAAATTAATTTTTTTTTATGAAAGTGGGGCCTGGACAACTTCTTAAATAAAGATAGACTTATTTTGTTCTTTATAATAATAGGTCTCTTAATAGGTAGTATTTTTTTTCTTTTGAGTGTGAGCCCTGACCGGGTGTTCCCTCGCCCATACCCAGGGTCGGGCCTGCTTACAATCTCTTATTACTATCTTTTTACTGGAGTTTCTAGATGTCTCATCTTAATACGATTAAACCCCTTAAACCTTCGTGATTGTATAATAATAATAAAAATAATATCAAATTTCAAAAAGTGTTGGAATAAAATAATATTAGCCGTTAGCGCCTGTCTCTGTTCAAATTCAAAACCCCAACCGTAACCTCGTTCCCAGCTTCTTCTCAATCCTCTGCTCTTTATTAGCTTACTTAGCTCAGAAGAACGAAGGAAGGAAGAACAAAGCAAGGAAGGATGATCAGTGTTAAATCTCCGGTCACCGTCCGATGCCACAAAAGGAAGCCTCTTCAACCCAAGAACAATAACAGTAATGTTCTTTTAAAACCAAACCCAAATCAAAACCATGGGGGAGATTTCATCAACAAAGAGAACTGTTACCATCATCATCATCAAGAAGAAGGAGAATTAGCATCCAAGTCCAACAATGGATTAATCGTGGAACTTTCGTCATCGCTAGCAGAGGAGCTCAAAGCAATAAAGGAGAAGCTGGAGAGAATGAGATTGGATAAAGAGAGAACAGAGAAGCTGTTGAATGAGAGGAAGAGAGAGTTGGATTTGCAGATGAAGGAGTTGGAGCAGAGAGGAGAAGTTCAGAAATGTCTAGAGATTGAGATGGATCGTCTCTACAGATTGAAGCAGCTCCATTCTTACTCTATGGTAATAAATCACATTAACCCTAATTACACACAGAGAGAGCAATCGTGAATTCGTGATCTTATTTTATGAACTCATGTAAAAAAAATTCAAATTTGTGTAGAGAATTTCTCCAATTCGTTCGCTGAGGGAGAGGCTGACAGCTGAAACGCATACGCAAGTGGAAGCATCGGATAGTTTAGAGGAATCGGTTGCTGAGAATGAAACGTCGACAATGCAGAGTCCGTGTTTGAGTACCAATTGCAGCATGAATTCAGTTTCAAGTCACCGTCTTGAAGCTCCATCTTCTTCTTCGTCTCCATTTACAAACTAATCATTTACCTTTTCTACAATGCTTTCGTTGTACAAGCTTGAAATGCCACTCCATGACAAATTGACTGTAATGAATGGCTTCCAGTTTCAGTGATTTTTTACTCTTTTTCGAGTTCAAATGCAACATTACATATTGCGATTCAGTTCATCAGATTGCTGTTCCTAAAGGCATTGGGCAGCTTGATCCATTTGCTTATTTGGGTTCTGCTACCAATGGAATACAAATTACCCCAATGCAACTAGGGTCTGGCAATGCCTGACCAAAACTCGATGAAGTTTCAGGTTAAAAAATGGATTCAGGCTCAGTTTAAGCCGAATTTCAAGCTGGTTAAAGCACGTTTCAGCCTGAACTTTACTAGTTTGAAGCCCGACTCAAGATCCGTTTGAAGTGAACTTTACTCATTAACTTTGAACAAATACTTGTCCTTTTTTTTTTTGATAACGTGAGAATCCGCAGCCGCTACCTTGCGGTGCGCACTGGATAAACCCTCGTCCCATGGCTCTAGCTGGCAAACAACCATGAGGATTGAAATTTATTCGTTGACTGCGGACCCGGATTCAAACAATCCTCTCCACCATGAAAATGCTTCAGAACAGGGCTATTACTAACTGCCAGAGTAGGTTGGACCTCTGAAATATGCTCATTTGGTACTAATAACTCGAGGCATTTCAAATATCAAAAGCAAACACAAGTTTGTAAGGGCCTGTAAACGCCAACAGGATTAAGAAAATCCAGAAAAACTAAAAACAAAACGTTAATCCAATATCCTGAGTCACACTGTTCTATTTCTATGATCTAATGTAAGATTCTACTTAAATTATTCGACCGAAGCTTGAACAAAACCTTAAACCCTACATCAATGGCATCTGAATCAAAGATTCCCTCCTAGACATGGCATTGCAGACTCTCAAGTGACAATTCCACATAAATAAAGGTGGAAATGTGAGGATAGCCAGCAGCTACATTCTGTTTGCAGTTCGACCGTAAGATCAAACTAACAAAATTTCCAACGGTTATTGCAGTTAACACATGTTACGTAGGTTGTCATAGGTTCATCTGCACTCCTCGTCTGCATCTGATAGTAGGTGCACTTCCGTTGACCACAACGACCGCACTTGAACTGATCGGTTGTGGCTTTTGGTGGACCTCCAAGCTCACAATCAAATAGCGCTTTCTCTTTGATTTGGTTATTCTCTCGCTGTCTCTGTTCACTAGCCATTTCTTCAGCAGTCATAGTAATCAGTTTCTCCGGTTTAATCTGCCCAATAAGAACCTTTCTCCTCAAATCAGGGTTGTTGCCGTCCTTCATGTTGAACATTATGGATCTATACTTGAACTTCTGTGTTCCATTTGATCGACCCAACTTTTCAAACATTGCAGATTCCACAGAGACAGCAACTCTCATCGGATCACATGCATTTACTTCAGTTCTAATGTCTTCATCAGCCTCACTAGCAACTTTGGATAAGGCCTCAGCAAGAAGTTCACGAATTTTGTCACGCAGAGCATCATTACATTTAACCAATGCAGTCAACTTTGGCGGGGCGACACTTGCTTGCGATGTCTTACTGAAACTGGAAGCTTGTCTGTCGTCCCCTGAAATATTTTCAACCTTGACACTCTCGGCTTGGCTTATCTTCTCAACTTTAACACTTTCAGAGTTGGGGTGCTTTTCAAGCTTTGCGGAGCTTGACTTTTGAAGCTTCCCAACTTTGACAGTTTCTCCATTTGAAACCTCAGATTTTGCAGAGCTTTGGTCATTAACATCGCCATTTTTCTTTCTAGTTGTCTCATCAATCACTATCTTTTTCCACATCTCAAGCAAGTTCGAGGCCATAGAATGAATCTTCTCCTTGGGATGCTTTGTGAGGGGCCGAAGCCGTTTCCCAACCTAAAATATGCAATCAAACAGAGAATTGGAAGACATTCAACAATGCCAAAAAGGATTTCTCAGATTAGGTAAAAAATAAAGCAAGCTGAAAAACATGAACTTACTAAAAGGTGTTTGGGAATGCTAATAAGTGGATGAATTCTGTAATTGTAAAACCACATTCATTTTGCACCAATCTTACGTTGAGCTTTTAAAAATATACTTATGTAAGCAGATATGAAAAAAAAATCCATAAATAAGATAAACTTCCTATAAAATTGAAACTGACATATCCTCGTCAGCTATCAAAGTTAAATCAATTGAACACAAGTTAGAGACCAAAGATTTGGTTGTCGTACAACTCAAGAACTGTGCTTTGAATGCCAGGTGTAGTTAAACCTGATAAAGAAAGTTCTTCCATCTATATGAGAACCTTTATATTCCTAAGCAAAATAAAAAGAAACCATTCAATTTCAGCCCCAAAGTGGCCATACTTGACAAAAAAAAGTGATCAAAAACAGTAAATAATGAAAATGCACCCTGAGAAATGATAAATACTCAAATACTTGACCATCCCAACAACCCCAAAGAAAATAAAGGTTTATGAGCCAATGTACCAGACAGATTGCATGAGATGGATGGTTGTTCACATTGACATTAAGCTTAAGTAGACTCATAAGTGTACTGAATAACCAGCAGAAGCAGTTAGCTTGCTTTCTATACCGAAAAAGCTTTGGGTACACTATCAACGGGATTCAGTACAAGACCAATAATTCCCACAATAATTTAATGATTAACAATCATGTAAACCTATTCCACTGATTGCCTTTCAGTTCTAGTTACACAGAAAAAAGCGAAAAAGGAAAAGAGAAGTTATTCGTTGCTCAAATTGAAAGCAAAGTATCCTTGTTAATCTAAGCTATGAGAAATTTTAAATCCCTAACTCCCAAAAAAGTTCAATCCAATTCAATCTAAAACACAAAATTTGGTAGATAGCGTTCTTAACTAACATTGGCATGGGAAAACAACAAAGATTCAATCTTTCGAACATGACAAGATTGTGAGCTTCAATTTCAAAGGTAATACGTAACAAAGAGGATAAAAAATACCTGACTAGACACCAGAATATGGTAAGTGATAGGGAAACCCTTGAGCAGTTTCAGAGCATCAACACACCGCGCAACCTCCGGCCCATTCGACGAAACTCCATCACCAACCGCTGCGTCGGCGGCTTTCTTCGCCGCCTCGAACAAGTCCACCAGCTCTCTCTCCATCGTTTCTCGAATCCCCTAAAAATCTGTCCAAATCCCAACATCGAAAAATCGAAACTTTTCCAAATCGCCACCGAAGCAGCATAAACCTAAGATACAGAGCAAAAACACCCAGAAATAGAAAACAACAAAGAGAGTACCATACCGGAGCTATTGCTTCTGTGAGTTGTCGCAATATGTGAAGAGACGAGACTGAGAAGAAAGGTTCAGTTGGTGTGTGGAGGGATAACGTTAACTGACAAACAGAAAAACCTATGACAAGAAGTAGTTGGGGATTCATTCGGATCGGTGGTTATATAGTTTTGACCGTGTCTTCCGCTTTTTGATGGGTTCAAATGTTTTGGGTTCTCTTCTCTTTCCATTACAACTACTACTAAGGTTTTCTAAAGCCCAAAGAAACCTTAGAACACCCAATCCATTGTTGTGGTTCAAGGTTGACCTTTTCCCAACATTTGGTTACTAACTCTGCTTACGAGACAGGTAACAGAATAAAAATATTGTCTATGAAACTGTTTGGTTGTTATAACCATGCATTTTGTGACCTGACACCGGTTGACAGAGACAACAAAATTTTGTTCATC
>JANIMX020000141.1:237807-248186 GCA_024582655.2 Erythroxylum kunthianum | reverse complement strand
CACTAATAAAATTAATAATAATAAGTAAGTTAATTATATAATAACAAGAATAATAGTAAGTAGAATAATAATAATAATAATAAGGATATTTTAGTCTTTTTGTTAGTTATTCCTATTCTATTCCAAGTTTATATTTTCAAACCAAACAACAACATAGTAATTCTATACCAGTAAACCAAACAAAGTAATACCCATTCCATTCTATTCCTCATCTTTTCTATTCCTAAGAATAGCTATTCTATTCCTTATCTATTCCATTCTGTCAACCAAACAGGCCCTAAGACTCCAAAGTTGTATTTATATAGAATATTATAGTACTCTGTTTAACCTTTTCGTGCAAAAGAGGGCATAACTTAAATTGGGTTATTCCTCTTTCGATCGATTGGACTCTGATTGAGATATAGGGAATTGGTTTGGAGGAAACATGAAGGTAAAGCTAGGATTTTTAACCTGTGTATGGCTTTTGCTATGTGGGTCTTGTTTGGGACGGTTTGTTGTGGAGAAAAATAGCTTGAAAGTGACGTCACCAGATTCATTGAAGGGTGTGCATGAGTGTGCGATTGGGAATTTCGGAGTTCCGCAATATGGAGGTACTCTGGTTGGGACTGTGGTTTATCCAAAAGCCAATCAAAAGGCATGCAAAGGCTTCGATGAAGTTGGTATCTCCTTCAAATCGAAACCAGGCGGTCTCCCCACTTTTCTTCTTGTCGATCGAGGAGGTTAGCTTCTTTAGTTTCACATCTTCGATCTCTTGTTTTTCTCGTCAATTTTGAATATTTATTGGTTAGATGCGAAGTTTCGTAACTTTCAATCCATTATTGTGATTTGTTCAGAAGAAGAAAGTTAAGAGATTTGATATTTTGGGAAATTTTGCTACATATGGCAACGGTTTTAATTATTGCTAAGTGTTATTTGTGAATCTGTGTTGAGCGCTCATTTAATTAACATCCTCAAGTTTCCAATTTCGAAGTTCTTGATCTATTTGGTTGTTTTCTTGAATATGAGTTGCTCAAAACAGGCTTTTGCATTGAAGTTGATTTAGCGCTAATGATTGGGATAATTATTGTTCTTTAATTTGATCTAATGGTAGTTGTGTCATCCCTACCGTTCATTTAATGCGAGTCTGCAACTTTTTTTATATTTTGTTATTTATTTTGCATTCCCTTATCATTTCTGATAGAGGGATTTCGAATCGAGATGAATAGAGCTTGTTCTTATTGTTGTTTCTTTCTCACTGTTTCAACTGGAGCTTCTCATCTTCAAGATTCTTGTCCGTGCAGACTGTTACTTTACCTTGAAGGCATGGAATGCACAAAATGGTGGAGCTGCTGCTATTCTTGTTGCCATGACAAAACCGAATCACTGATAACTATGGACTCCCCTCAAGAAGAAAATGCCGATGCTGAGTATTTACAAAACATCACTATCCCTTCTGCTCTCATCCACAAGTCTTTGGGGGATAATATCAAGAAAGCTTTATCTGATGGAGATATGGTTAACATGAATCTTGATTGGACAGAGGCTCTTCCACATCCTGACGAGCGGGTTGAGTATGAGTTTTGGACAAACAGCAATGACGAGTGTGGGCAAAAGTGTGAGAGTCAGATTGAGTTTGTCAAGAACTTCAAAGGTGCAGCTCAGATACTTGAGCAGAAGGGTTACACTCAGTTCACGCCACACTACATAACATGGTATTGCCCTGAAGCCTTCATTCTGAGCAAGCAGTGCCAATCTCAATGCATCAACCATGGAAGATACTGTGCTCCGGATCCTGAACAAGACTTTAGTAGAGGGTATGATGGAAAAGATGTCGTGGTTCAAAATCTTCGTCAAGTTTGTGTTTTTAAAGTAGCCAATGAAAGTCAAAAACCATGGCTTTGGTGGGACTATGTAACCGACTTTTCAATTCGTTGCCCAATGAAGGATAACAAATATAACAAGGAGTGCGCAAATGAAGTTATTAAGTCTCTTGGTACGTCATTGATTCCTTTATTCTATTTTTTATTTGGTACGCCAACTTGTGCAACCATTTTCTATTGGAAGAAAGCCAAATTTATGTTTTCTTTCTTTTGTTTTCTGTAGTTAGCTTAACTGTTTGTCAGTCTTCCATAAATCTGTGAATATTCATCATCTTCTTTGCATAGTGTCAGCAGATAGGAGAAAAGTTTCTAACAACTTTTTTCTTTATTCTGCCTCTTGTGCTAGGTATTGATCTCAAGAAGGTAGATGAATGCATAGGAGATTCTGAGGCAAATGTGGAGAATGCTGTTCTTAAAGCTGAGCAGGAGGCACAGGTAAGTTCATAGAAAACAAATAATTTGCATTGCAACGTTTCTTTGTTGTAAAGCTTTATAATCTGGATATTTTTCTACTTCAGATTGGACAAGGTGCTCGGGGAGATGTAACTATCCTGCCAACCCTTGTAATAAACAGTAGACAGTATAGAGGTGTGCAATGGACATATTTACAGCTCCTTTTGACTACCTCATTACCTTATTCTTGATTTCTGACTGTCTACTTTTACTATTTCTAGGTAAGTTGGACAAAGGAGCAGTTCTTAAGGCTATATGTGCAGGCTTCCAGGAGACAACAGAACCAGCCATATGTCTAACTGAAGGTTATGATCTTTGAACTCTTATTCTCAATAGAATTAATCTTTGTTAATTTTCTTACAGTTTTTGACTTTAAATAGTGTTTCTGGTGTGTTACTGCACTGCACAGAGGATGATTCCTTCACCTATTAACATGGGTGTAAATGTAATAGCATTAGTTGTATTGTCATAGTTGCTATGAATGATTAAATAGTAAAGAATTTCATCTTGGGATACTATTTTACTGAACAAAATTTTTCTTAGATATGGTGACCATTGTTAACTTGATATCTCTACAGATATAGAAACTAATGAATGTTTGGAAAACAATGGAGGGTGCTGGCAGGACAAAGCTGCTAACCTTACTGCATGCAAGGTATTGACATGATTTCAACCATTTTCAGTGACTATATTTGTTGGATATCTGCCAATACTAACTGCAAAATCCTTTCTGGACTTGAACTCCATAGGATACTTTTCGTGGTAGAGTGTGTGAATGTCCAGTGGTACAAGGTGTGAGATTTTCTGGGGATGGTTATACTCATTGTGAAGGTGATTTTTTCTTTCTCTGTTCAAATTCTGATTCAATGTTTTTTTTTCACTACAAATTTTCAAGTACATAAAGTCAATCAATTTTTGCTTAATTTTTTTTATTCTGTTTGGCTTCTAATGAAATTGGGTAAGCTATGGGTTTTAATTATTCTATGACTCATTTTTAGCCGCTTTGATATGTTTTAGCCACTTTGATATGTTATTCTGTTGAGATTTTAGCCGCTAGTATTTTCTATGTTAAGGGATGGCCAGTTGATTGTTCCTGACATATCATCTTAAGTTTTAACATTACTTTTCTTTTTTCTAAAGAAAACATAAGGGACAATAATTTCTATAAGCTTTCGTAGCTCCACTAGATATAGGGATCCTAAGAGTTTTACAGCTATTCTTCCTGATTTTGAAATCACACAACCATTTTCTGCTTCTATTCACACTCCTTCCTGTTTCCCAAGCAGCTTCAGGTGCTTTACGATGTGAAATTAATAATGGGGGATGTTGGAAAAGAACCCAAGATCGTAAAACTTTCACTGCTTGCGTTGTAAGTATTCCAACTTTAAATATAATGAGCTTTTTTACTTCTATTTTCATTCCTTCGATCATTTTCCTGTAGCTACATATTTCAATGATTTTTATGCTACTTTTACTAATAATTTTGTAGGATGATAATCCACAAAGTTGCAGGTGTCCTCCAGGATTTAAGGGTGATGGAGTCAACACATGCGAGGGTAATCATTTCTACTCTTGATTAATCATTTGATCTCCTGTCATTCTGCTACGGATAATGGATAATGGATAATGAATCTGTTCACCTGGCTTGTACCTCTTGATTCCTTAGTCAAGTTTTCTTTGTTTTAGTTTTGTTACTGTCTGCCACTTTTTCCTGAACCAATATAGATTCTGTTTATCTCAATAATTTTGATCGTAAAGACCAAACAGTAATGGGAGTCTTGGTTGAAGGATTATGGAAAATGTTATGGCATCTCGTGTATTAATTCAAAATGCAACGTATGCTTATTTTTAGTCAATTCAATCTGCCGTCTCCTTTATCAAGATCTTTATTCTTGATGGAGTTCATCTCATGCATCATAAAATTTCAGTCCTAAGCCATATAGGATATGGGGTAATCTTTCAAAGAAGTAATCATCTCTTTGTTATACTTAGATGAGTGTAAAGAAAAATCATTTCTAGCATTGTACCAGATGTGAGAAATTTACTAGTCAAAAAACAGATTAATTTGCTACAAAATTTCTTAATCTTGATTGTGTTCCAGATGTGGATGAGTGCAAAGAGAAACGGGCCTGCCAATGTCCTCAATGCAAATGCAAGAACACCTGGGGCAGTTATGAGTGCAGCTGTAGTGGTGGTTTGTTATACATGCGAGAACATGATACATGCATAAGTGAGTATCTCCATTTGTTGCTTTCAATAATACAATTTTTTTCACTATCGTCAAAATTGATAATCATCACGGTAACATGAGCCTTGCTCCATCATGAGCTACATGTTTTTAGTTTTAATCTTTTTTCCGTATCGTGATCTCTGCAGTTCAACCTTAATGCCAGTTATTTACAATTGATGTTTTGTGATTGACATACTTTGGTTGACATTTTTTTATATCTATATGAGCTCGTTAGAATCTTCTCTTCATCTAATAGTCTCGTCACAAAGAATAATAAATGCAGAACGTATAATTTTCAATCAGTAGAACTTAATTGTCAGAAAGTTCAATGAGTTTATATTTTTAGTTGGTTATGTCTTTTACAGCCTTCCATCATATTTAACAATACTTGCTCAGTATTCTTTTGGTGGAGCTTAAGTACCAATTTTTCATAATTCAGGTAAAGAGTCTAGCACAGAGGTTAGCTGGAGCTTTGTGTGGGTGATCGTTCTCAGCTTAGCTGCTGCTGGAGTTGCTGGATATGCAGTGTACAAGTATAGAATCCGGGTATGTAATCATATTACCAATTAGCTTTGACATGTTGGAAATTGAAGCGGTTGTGCTGATTATGTGAATAGAGAAAAAATTCAGGCCGGACTTAGTTTTTCTATGTGATCTGTTGACACACAGTTAATGTCGACAACTATGCATCTGACCTTGTGTTATAAATGAATCTGCAGAGATACATGGATTCAGAGATAAGAGCTATTATGGCACAGTACATGCCATTGGATAGCCAAGGAGAGATACCTGTGCATTATACTTCACGCGCAGATGTGTGAGGACCCGAATGAATAGTACAAAGTCGTATTTGCATACCCTTTAATTGATGCATTCTCCGCTTTCATACACTTAGTCTCACTCTTTTGTATTTAGAAAGTACATATTTTGTAAACAACAGTGCATGAAGTTCATGTGGATGATACTATTCAATAGTTAGAATTTCCTTTCCCGTGATCTGTTCTTCTGATATCTGAATTGCTGCGTAGTTAAGTTGGTTATATTTACTTGTTTACTTCCTGATATTCAGCTAAAAAGTAAGGGACTTTAAGGCTAGGAGCTGTTGAGTGGGTAGCATGGTGATATTGTACGATTTCATAGTATTTAGATTCTCCGGGCTTTGGTCTGAGCTCAAACATCTAGAGTTAGATCTAGTGCAGTGGGCTGAGAATGATATCTGGGTGTCTTTTAGGGATCTTATCAGTAGACTTGCAGAATTAAGTGTCGGGTTGTATTTCAGCAATTGGTTTTCGACAATCAAATTAGTTAAACGAGAGAAAGATGGTGTTTTTTGACGTGTTGACTATCAAATTATCAAACTTTCTTGTTCTACTTTGAATCATTTGGTTAGATTCGATAAATTTCTCTATTCTGCATGATTTGGTATTCATAAGTTCTGCATCTTGAACTTCCATCACTGCTGGGTGCTTCATTTTCCAGACATTGTTCCGATGAGAAGGCTTAGCTTATGCTACTACTTTCCAAGCATCAACAAGCAATACATAATATCTTACCCTTTGGAAAAACTCTCTTCGGGGCTTGAGATGAAACCTTTGTGATAATGGCTCCTGGAAAGCTTGGGTCTGACCTGGCCGAGCTCGGTCTCAAGACTCGGAATGAAAATTTTTCGAGTCTGTTCAATGATGAGAAATTGACCCAGGCAGGGTCAAAGTTAACGAAGCAAGTTATACTTGATGGCCTCAAACTCAGGTATTTGCATCCGGATTTAAAATCGTTTTCGGGTTTGGATTCGGATCTATCCCGGCACATTATCACTCCTGCAAGGAGGATAGTATAAGCAAAACTTGGAAGCTCTTAAAGAGATTAGGAGATGAGGTAACCCAGAAACTGCTCTGTTTTGCTAGATATGGTATTGAATGTTGCCCTTGGAGCCAAAGCAGTCAATTGTCAGAAATCCAAAGACCAGTGTGGACATGGAAAGGCTTGTAGCCCGCCAATTACGCCGAAAATCACCACTAAACATACCATAAAAATTAACGCTTCGAACAGAGAGATCGAACTGCAATTTCTTTTGACCAAAACAGACCTCTCATTCTTTTAACTCTCTGTTCTTTTCTAAGTTCTACATGCAAGAAAATGTTAATATAATCACTTAACAACAAACTAGGCGTCCCAAGTCCACAAGTAAAATCGTAAATAAAGCTCACTAAGCAACAGGGAGTTGGTAGAATTTTGGCTTAATGTGCTTTTGATAAGATCAAAACAGAGAATTTTTCAAAAAAAACAGAGGAATTTTGGCCACATTCCACCTCAAGAGTTGACAACCTTTACGGACTTCTTACAGGTTTTGGTCTCCAAGAACATATATATATATATGTACAGCAAGGTTAGGAACCAAGTGAAGTGACTCTTTGTCTTTTTACTGTCTCTGTTACATTTATAAATCTCCATCTCGATTCAGGTAAAATATCCCAGTTTGATTCGAACTTCATTTATAGCATTAGTTAATCATCACCCAACTTCTGCAAATCTTGACCTCTTGTTGTTTTCATATAAGATAATGATTCTGGGGACCATTTAGATATGCTCTATCGGCTTGATGATGCATGTTTAACCAACCTACGTAGTTTTCATCTAACTAAAACTTCACACCCCTCCCTCCATTTTAGCATTAGCTTACGCCTCTCTGCAAGAATCAAATCAATCTCCTAATCTACATTTATTTGATAAGTAATGAAGATGATTCGATTCATCAGATTATGGTAATGAAAAGGGAAGTCCTTGTCTTCATCTGAACAAATATAAATGACAGAGAGCATAAAATAAGTCATACTTAGTGGAAAACAGAGGAGGAAAATAAACAAACTATGAGGTTTAGAAGTTGGAAAAGAAAAGAGGAGAAAATGTTGGGCAGAGTTGCACAAAATATTCTCTTTTGACCAAAGAAAGCGAGCCTCTCTGTAATGCTCTGTTTCAAGAAGCATTTCAAAAGTTCCAGTCTTTTATTCATCCGTTCTCATCTCTATCCTCTGACCCCATTATTATTGCTTTCTTTTTCTTGGAGTTCTTCGAATATCTAAAGCTCATCACTCCTCTCTCCGGCCCCTGTTGCTGCTTTTTCCGGCGAACTTGCCACCTTATCCAGGAACACTCTGTTTTTGACGTCTACTCTACTCCCACTACCCAACAACTCATTCATTTCTTTCTCCTTTCTCAAACACTTTGTCTCGGCTTTTCTCCATGTTCAAACTTTTCGTCTGTTTCTGTTTCATCGTTATCCTTAATCCTGAGTTTCACTTTTGTTTGTTTGTCTCTTTCTAGTTCTTACACTGACTTGTCTGATCGTTTTCTTTGGCTGTTAACTGGGTAAAAAACAGAGCCTTTGCGTTTCTTTAGTGTTTAGTACTTTTCTTTTTCTTCTATATTGCCTCCTGCCGCTAAATTTCTACCCTTATGTTTTCCTACAAAAACATTGTCTGTTCTTGGTTGTAACCTCCATTCACGTTTTTCGTGTGAAGCTTCCATTCTTTTATGCTATTCTCTGTCCTTCGGACCCTACACGCGGTATTCCAGTTAACTCTGTTTTCCATTTCGATGACTTTTTATGTTCCAACTTGTAGAACTGCTAGTTCGAATACTTCCATGGAGTTACATTCTTGAAAGATTCCATCTTTAATGAAATCCTGGAGTAGTGGGCTTGAAGATGCTGTTCACACTCTGTCTTCTTGTTTCAGCTTCAGTTTTAGTACAGTCCTTGGACCCGATGTTCAACGATGATGTCCTTGGTTTGATCGTCTTCAAGGCTGGTCTTCGAGACCCTTACTCTAATCTAAAATCATGGTCCGAAGAAGATGACACCCCCTGCTATTGGGTCGGTGTCACATGCGACCCAGTATCTCATAGGGTCACCGAGCTGATTCTTGACGGCTTCTCACTTTCTGGGCACGTGGGTCGTGGACTCTTGAGGTTGCAATATCTTCAAGTTCTGTCCTTGTCGAGGAACAACTTCACAGGGACCATAAACTCGGGTCTTGTTAGGCTTGGGGGCTTACAAGTTGTTGACTTGAGCGACAATAATCTCTCAGGGACAATCCCTGCTGATTTTTTTCAGCAATGTGGGTCCCTGAGATCTGTTTCGTTTGCTAGGAATAACCTTACAGGCCAGGTTCCCCATTCATTGAGCTCGTGCCTGACACTGTCATCTGTTAATTTTTCATCTAATCAGCTTTCTGGGGAGTTACCATCTGGTTTATGGCTTCTGAGAGAGCTTAAATATCTTGATTTATCAGACAACTTCTTGGAAGGAGCTGTTTCAGAAGGAATTGCCAAATTGAATGATTTGAGAGCGATTAACTTGCAAAAGAACAGGTTTTCTGGTCAGCTTCCAGCAGATATAGGAGGGTGTTTGTCTCTGAAACAAGTTGATTTCAGCCACAATTCTGTGTCTGGTAGCCTTCCAGAGTCGTTGCAGAATCTTGCAGGTTGCAGTTCTCTTAGATTAGGAGGAAACTCATTTACTGATGAAGTTCCTGATTGGATTGGGGAACTGAGGAATCTTGAGATTTTAGATTTTTCTGGCAACAGATTCTTTGGGAGGATTCCAAGTTCTGTTGGTAATCTTTATTTACTTAAGGAACTAAATCTGTCCATGAACCAGCTTGTTGGTGGTTTACCTGAACCTATTGGAAATTGCCTCAACCTTATAATTATAGATGTTAGTCAGAATAGTTTTTCTGGTCATCTGCCTTCTTGGGTTTTGTCACTTTCTGGTAACAAACAAAGTCAAAGCATCAAAAACCCTTCAGTTACATCCTTGGAAAAGTCTCTTCAAGGTCTTCAGGTCTTGGATCTCTCTTCAAATGCTTTTTCTGGTGAAATTCCATATAATGTGGGGGTTCTGAGCAGCTTATTGCTCTTGAATATATCCAAGAACCAGCTCTCGGGTTCTATCCCGTCTAGCGTAGGAGAACTGGAAGCAATGCAAGTCCTTGACTTGAGCGACAATAAGCTCAATGGAACCATTCCTTCTGAAATTGGAGCAGCAGCTTCACTCTTGGAACTGAGGCTGGAAAAGAATGTACTGACTGGGAATATCCCAACTGAAATAAAGAACTGCTCGTCTCTAACATCTCTGTGAGTTCAAGCTTTCCTGGAATTTTTGATCTAGATTTCTGTTTCTTGGTTGCTTCCAAGTGTTTCATGTTTTTCCTGATTAAGGCCATTTCATGAAGATGCTTGTGTTATAATCCTGTGGCTTTACTTGTTTCCTTGCACTAATAATTTGTCAGCAGTTTCTTGCTTCAAATTCTAACAGAAACTTTTCTTTGTTGTCTACTTGAAAACTTTCAGGATCTTATCTCACAACAATCTCAGTGGCCCTATTCCGGCAGCCATTGCGAATCTAAGAAACCTCCAATTTGTTGACTTATCTTTCAATAGCCTATCTGGTAGCTTACCTAAGGAGTTGACAGATCTTCCAAACCTGCAATGTTTCAACATCTCCCATAATAGCCTACAAGGTGAGCTACCACTTGGAGGTTTTTTCAACACCATTTCGCCCTCATCTGTCTCTGATAATCCATCTTTATGCGGTTCTCTTCTCAACCGTTCATGCCGTTCCTCGCATCCAAAACCCATTGTCCTTGATCCGAACTCCCGCAATTCCTCCAACACCTCTTCTTTAAGACAGCAGCACAGGAAAATTGCTCTCAGCATCTCTGCCCTTATAGCTATCGGTGCAGCTTCATTTATTGCTGTTGGTGTGATAGCTGTTACTCTCCTCAACATCCATGTGAGGAGGTCTTCGGTGTCACATTCTCCTGCTGCAATCACACTGT
>JANIMX020000141.1:215318-229986 GCA_024582655.2 Erythroxylum kunthianum | reverse complement strand
AGAGATCAGACGTCCGCGTTTCTCAAGCACCGAGGAGAGGACGAATATGTCTTAAGAAAACTATTTCGACAGGCCTCAACTTCTTCCTTTCGGTTATTTCTTTTCTGTCAGGTCCACGATATATTAATTCTTTCTAGTTTTCGATTCGTTTACTGTTTTATTATTTCTGTTCTTTTGAATTATACTTCGATTTTGTTTATGAAATCTAACAATTGATTTATCAGATCTAACAGTATTTTATAAAGAGATTATTTACGTGATTCAAACTCTTAACTTTTCGGTCACAAAAGTTACTCAAAGACTCGTCCTCATTATTTATTAACCACTAATTAAAAAAGTTGATAACATTTTAAACAAAGAGTTTATTTCAAGTTTCTACAAAATCCCTTCTTGAAAAATTATGATTATATAATAAATCAATTAAAATATATTAAGAGCAATCATAATTAAATCTAATAAAATAATAATTAAAAATTAAGATTAGTATATTTTATACTATTAATTAATTAATTATATTAAATTAAATTAATCGTTTAATTTTAAATAAGAAATTCCAATTAAAAAAACACCGGTTCTTAATCATGAAATGGCAATAACTTGTAGAAAGATAGATTTTGAAGGACAAAAATGTCAAAAAGGAATGTAAGGAATTTAAAAAAAACTTTTTTGTATATTAAAAATGAGAATTTGGGTAGGTTTGACTTTGACCAGTGTTGATTCCTTTTCGTTTTCTTCTTCCGTCCTCTCTTTTCCTTTCCTTTGTGTACTTTTCTTGCCCACAAATGTGAGTGTTTGTCACAGCTTTTCAATGTCTTTGAATTAGCTTTCTCTTGTACTTGGAAAAGGGTATCTCCTTTTGCTTTCCATTTTCGTTTCACCATCTACAGTTTCTGCTGGAGCTTTGCCTTTGCATGATTCGTCGTTTTCTCAGGTTTTTAATTTCTCAAATCTTATTATCTTTTCGTCACAAATGATTAAGAAAAAAGAGTTCTTGGCTATGTTAGTGGCTCTAGATCTTATTGGTTTAAATGCTGATCCGCTTTTATTGTTATTCTTTTGGTGTAAGGTTAGAAAAAAAATTCATGACTGGCAAAATTGTTGATTTCTGGAAAATTTTGTGATTTTGGGGTGTTTTTGGATCTGGGTTTTGGAGTTTATCTATGGTGATTGATGTTGTTCATTTTTTTTTCTTTTTGTTCAAGGCGTTGCGGTAGCATATAAATATTTGTTTCTTAATATCGTGTAAATTTAGTCGAATAAGGTCATTTTTTGAGGCGGTGCGAGACAGAAGGAAATGGATAGTTTCTTTTCTTCTTTAAGAGATTAGGGTTCTTGTTTTTGCTTAATGGAATCCGATATTGTTCCAATTTTCTTTTATTTTGGTTATCGTTTTATTTTGTTTGGCGCCAAATTGCAACTGAAATGCAATGCCAAGTATTGAACTTCCGTGGATAATTGAGGTCATGGGTGATTTTCCCATCTGCTATCTAAGTACGTGACACTCAGATGTCTGCGGGTATTACTTATGGTAATGTATGCCCGTGAGTGGGTTATGGAAAAAGCTTTGAACTTTATGTTTTTAATGTGGAAAGTGGAGAAGTCAACAATTATTGTTTGCTTTCCATTTAATTGGATCAACTACGATTTCGGTGCATTATAGGGAATTGATGTATCTTATGCTGTTTATTAACTTCTTTGTTCTTCACATTAAAAATTGTCTACCTTAGGATCATTGATTTAGTCTATTTATTTCGTGATAATTTGAACGTTGTTGCTTTCTTCTGACAGAAACCTTGTATAGCTGCTCTTTTAGAGCGTTGAATGCAATTAGATGGGGTGCTTCACTGTTTTGAGGAGTAGGAAGAAAAAGCCTGAGCGCTCAGTGTCTTTGAAGCACATCACACCTAAGAAGCAAACACCAACTACACTCCCTGAACCTCAGATCCACACTAGGTCACTGCAGTCAGCACCCCCTAGTTTTAGGACTAGAGTGAAACCTATTCAATCAGAGAATCGAGTGACCAAGAATAGAACACGGGCTCTATCTGCCCCAGAAAGTCTTGATGCAGCTAAACAAGATGGTCTATCAGCAATTGGGTATGATGATCATGAAAATTCAAAGAGTCGAGTTGGATTAGCTAAGGAGCAGCAGTCACCTACACCACAACCTCTTCCTCTTCCTTCCCATCCAAGTGCTGTTTTGAAACCTACAAGTAGCTTCAAAGTTGGGAATTCCAGTGGCCCTTTATATGCCTCTGGACCATTACCTCTGCCCCCTAATGCAACACACAGTGGATCAATGCGGAGCTTTTCGTACGAAGAAATTTCTTCTGCTTGCCAGAATTTCTCGTTAGACAGATGTGTGTCGGAAGGTCTTTCATCTGTCATATATAGGGCTTCTTTTGGGGATGATAACTCCAAGAAGTTTGAAGCCAGTATCACTCGTCTTAACCCATCAGCTCAGGTAACTCATGAATTTGGCGTGTTATCTTCATGACTTTGGTGTGTTTTTCCAAAAAGATTTTTAATTGTGCCTGTTAATTATATTTACTTAGTTTCTGTGGAAGTTGCATATCCTATAGGATGGTAGTTTGCCTCAGCCTTCTAGCAAACCTATTGTGCTGTTTAACGTATGCTTTCCTTTTAGTTTGCATAGTATGCTGTGGTTTCAAAAGTAGATCAGAATTGTGGATTCCTAGAGTTTGATCTTTGAGAATACTGCTTTAATTTTGGAAGAAATTGCTTAACATATTTGAAGCTTATCTGATTGTTTTTTATATCTGCTAATATGAATAAGTGCTATTGCTGAACCAAGTTCACCAGTGATTAGGCTTTGCAATTGAAATTAAATGAATCAGCAAGCCCATTTTATTGAATAATCATCCTTAAATATCTTTTATATGCCTTTCTTGCTGATGATATTGACAGAAGCATACGAGTCATATTTATTGGGTTTATGGTTTTCCAGGGTTTGAAGGAATTCATAAGTGAGGTTAACACTCTTGCATCTATGCGACATCCAAACCTTTGTAAACTGCTTGGATACTTTGCACGTGATGGGTCAGAACAGAGAATGTTAGTGTATGAGAGGCTTTATCATGGAAGCTTGGACCGTCTCCTATACGAGAGATCAGATGGGCCCCCTATTGATTGGAATACAAGGATGAAAATTGCTTTGGGTGCTGCACAAGGTCTTACTTTCTTGCATGAAGAAGGGCCTTTCCAGGTAATTAGTACGGCTGCCTGCATGATTTAGTTTTCTAGTTCTTGTTGAGGTTATGGTAATTGTTATCTTGTGGCTCCTTTTTTGTTTCTTCTTGAGGATTGCATTCAGTGATTTGTAATGCTTTCTCTTAGTGTTGCTTTTTAAATGCTTGAAATCCTCTCTATTATTTCCTACATGACATGGTATTGAGGCCAATCGTTGAAAGAAACAGCTCGGCTGATTTTCTGCATGCTTCTTTTTCCCATTATGAGGGAAATTTTTAGTTCTTCTTTGAAGATCAAGAGGTCAATTGCCCGATATGTTTGTACAGAAGATTATACTACATCTGATGTTTGCTGAAACCATTCTTCAATTTACAGGCAATGTACAATGAGTTTTCTACTGCCAATATACAGATTGACAAAGATTTTAGTGCAAAGCTTTCTGGTTATGGTTGTGTTGGTCATATTCCTGAGACAGAGATCTCTAACTCGTCTATCGTAAGTTCTGTTACAATGTGTACTAGTTTTTATTCTGGCCCTGCAATATTCATCTTGGTTTCCTTTACACCTACGCTGAGATGGATAGTTTCCAATTTAATTTGCATGCAGTAATGACCCTTCCAAGGCCTTTAGTTTTGGTCGTTAAGTAGCTATCTTGTTTATTGTTTCTACAGGTTGTTGGAAACCTATCAGTGGAGACACTTGAGAGAGGGTTGCTGACTCCGAAAAGCAACGTGTGGAGTCTTGGAATTGTTCTTCTAGAACTACTTACAGGAAGAAGGAATCTCGATAACCGTCATCCCAAGGAAGAGAGGAACTTGGTTAAGTGGAGCCGGCCTTTCTTGGCTGATGACTGTCGGCTGTCACTGATTATGGATCCTCAGTTAAAAAGCCGTTTCCCATCAAAAGCAGCCCGGACTGTGGCCGATATTGCTCAGAGGTGTCTTCAGAACGACCCGTTGGAGAGGCCAACCATGAGAACAGTTGTAGAACATCTAAAGTTCATACAAGACATGAAATACTCTTGTCGCTTCCCTCTGCAAGAACCAGCCACAGTTGCCAGAAAGCATCATATGTTGAGATCGCCGAGTTTTAATGGGATTATCACTCCACCTTCAAAGTCAAGCTTCTCACCATCACCACCATCAAAAGCAAGACCATCTCTCTCTCCCACAAGACCACTTACTCTGCCCGTGACTCTGCCTCCATGCACCTGTTCCTCCACACTTTCCTTTGAAGAACTTAAACGACTAGGAAGCCGGAAATCTTCATCATCATCATCTGCTCGAAGGGATAGTGTCGAAGGATTCTGATTGTTAATAATTTGCATTCTTTTCCAGTTTTATTTGCCTTCTTTCCCCATGTTCTTCTGATGATTCAGCAGTGTATAGGAGATGAATGTGATTTTTCAACCTAGTCATTAGAGAGGATGCTATTTGTAGATAGATTGCAGACCAGTTCTTCAGTGTGCTGTAATCTGCAAGATAGATTGCAGACCAGTTCTCACTACAAGTAAACAGTTCATATGAAAGTGCTCAAGCCTCCTTGTCCATAGGTAATCCTGATTACTTTTACTTCATATTAAGAATTATATGGTGAAAGACGGTTTACTTATAGTGAGATTTTAAAATGATATTGTTTTGAACCGAATTCGAATCGGTCTTTACATTAGTTTGTTATAAAACCAATACATCACTTCACCTTATAAAGGTGAGAGATTTCTTATGCCAACTTCTGATTTTACCCATTTGGATCTAATCGTAGTTAAAGGTTTTTGCTACCTCTTCCACCCCTTTCTGTTGCTCAAACTTTGGTAACTAACTGTTGTTACCTTGTACCATGTCAGAAGCAAACTAGTGAGATAATGGTTACTGATTAGTATTAGGTAGAGAAAGTTGATTCAGTGACATCTATTAATGTCTACGAAATCATAAGTAGAGGACCATTTCGTTGTAGTAGGAACGGATTCCCGTGGCAGTTTATGGGACAGGAGTGAGTGTGAACTGCCGAGGGTCGAATGTGTTTATCCATGTCCAAGTTTCTTGGAAGTAGGAAACTGATACTGATAAGCTTTGGTTCCTCCTTCTCGACATCCTTATAAGTTGTCCTAAGAAAAAAGTTTAAGAAACCGATTTAAAAATAGAAACAACTTCTAAAACGATCCAATTCAAAAATAGAACCAACTTTTGAAAAAACCGATATAAACATATAAACAACCTTCAAAACTATCGATATTAAACAAAAATAAAAGGTAGAAACTGATATAAAAATAAAAACAATTTTCAAAATGATCGAGACTAAACAAAAAAACGAGACAAAAACTTATATTCAAATAGAAACAACTTCTTAAATGATCACACTAAACAAGAACAAGAGGCAATCGATATAAAAATAAAAACAACTTTCACATCGGTCAAGATCAACATTTCGATATGGTACAATTCCTACCCTTTCGGTATCAATTTCTATTTCTTAATCTTCTCAATCTGATATTGTTGTGCTGATATAGACCAACATTTCGATATGGTCCAATTCTGACTGATAAGAAGATTCCGGGACTTTTGGACAGAGCTGGTAGCTGGTATAAGCATTTGAGCCCAAAAGATCTGAACTTTTTTGTCAAGAGGAACATGCAAATTGTGAACTTGGAGCGTTCAACTTCAATAATGATTAGGTTTGAAGCTAAGAAATTAGGGTGATTTCAGATCTTTAGCAACTTACTTAACAGTCTTGTCACGAACTGAATGAAGTTATTTTCTTCAAAAGTTCTCAACTTTCTGATTCAGCTGTTGATACATTTAGTTGCAACATCAGATTAACCAAAATCCTGAGTCGATTTTGTTAAAGAAAATGAATTGGAAAGTTCAGATCAAGAAGAGGGTTCCATGGAAGATCAAGGTAGATGTCAGATTTAACAGAAACAAGTTTAATTTCAAGTTCAAAGCAATCGCAGCAAAACCCACTTCCCACTTCCTCAAACTCTCAGTCTTTATTAAGATCTACGCTTTCCTTCTCCAAGCGAAAGTAGAGAAACCGAAAACCCTAAAATCCCGATTCTTCGGGTTCTTCCAAGAACTTTCCAAGAAGCGAACCGTTGCGGCGAAGACAAACAACCCAGATCCCCAATACTCGGAAAGTAAGCTTCTTGGATCTCCACTGAGAAATCTGGCTTGTGAGGTATGCAATTTCTTCTACCTAACTTAATCGGCAATGTTTAAGCATCTCTGTTCATCTGATTTTGGGATGATTAATGCTGATTCATGGCTATAGGAATTATTATTTTCTGGATGCTTGCTCATGGGGAATCTTGCATTGTTGTTAGAGTCAGTCTCACTGAGAAATCGAAAAGGAGTGTACATCTACATTTCATCAATATTATTATTTCTGGGTTTGCTGCTAAAGAAACACATTGCTGGAAAGATCAGGTCTTTGTTTATGTTTACGACCATCACAGTAGGAGTTTGGTCAATTGTGCTTCAGTTAGCTAGTTACCTTAACTGTGACATTGAAGGTTATGCCTGGATATTTTTCTGGAAGACATGGAATTGTGCTTCTGGTTCTGAGTGTTTTTATGCAGTGTCCCAGGTACTCCCTGTACTTCTAGTTCTAGATCAAGCTCCCTGTTGACTGCTCACATACTTTTGACATGAATGGTCCATAACTTCTGTTCATTTTCCAGGAAGTGTTACTGAGGTTTTACAGGTCTCTGGGATTAGACATAGGAGCATCTCAGTTATCAACAAACAGCAGGTAATGTATTGCAAGACTAGCCAACTTGTAGGAGCTGACGTAATTGGCTGCATTGATCTCGGTAGCTAGCTGTCGCCACCTACTGAGTTTGAATAACCTGGTATAAATGTGTTTGCTTGTTCATTAATGGCAAATGTTGATTTAGTGACGGCCAAGGTCATCTGTTCCGTTATAACTTTAGCAGAGCAATTTTCTATCCGGACCAATCTCAACTCTTATACTACTTAGTATTTGGGACAAAGTTGCAGATACTGTACTCAAGTTCATACCACTTTTGGTAAGCAAAGCACCCTGGTATAGCAACCCATTGCTTTTTTCCAGCTGGTACAGTACTAAACCTACAACATTGATTTGGGAAGTGTCCCCTCTCATCCTGGAAGCTTGATGACTAATTAGTTTTCAATGACCTTCCAGTTAATTATTGACCAAAGCTGCAGATTGTTGAGGAATCAGTTCAATAGAGTGCTTCTTTTCTTCTTCTTGATTTACGACGTGCACTGTTCATAAAATTAATTCCTATCCTTTTCACTTGTTTTCTACTGATTGGGGATTGATTATTTGAGGCCAACTAAATGTATATATCCTACAATCAATGGTTGAATCTGAAAGTTCAGGAAATTGGAGTTCTGATTTCCCATCTATGAAGATGAATTCCGAGTCCCTTCAAAGTTATGTATCTTTAAATTCAGTTTATGACCTGATCTGTCCAAGTTTCAGTAGCATCAGCCACTTACGTGTAAATTGTTAAATTTAATATCTCAAATTCAAAATTTGTTTTTAATCTCCTTTTGGTGAAAAAACGTTTATAACGCTCTCAAATAAACTTATTGCACTTATCCTCAATTTTCTATAAAATGCCTAAATTTTCCTTAAAATTAAAAAAGTGAAAAATAAAGAGCTCACGTTGTCCTTATGCGAATTAACGAAATTACCCTTAAAATTTCGTTATGCGAATTAACGAAATTATTATTGTCCTTGTCTTTCATCAAATTGTCTTCTGCCATTAAAATACAATGTTTATACGAAAAAGTGGATCTCGATGTTGGGGTCTAATTACTTTATTTACTTCTTTTATTACTTCACATTTGTTTTATACCTTGAGATTAAATAGGAGAAGAATGCTTGAAGAATGAATGAAGAAGCTTCAATGGAACGACAGTATAGTCGTAAGTCTAAGAATAGATGTACACATATAGATATCAATGAAGGTCCTAAGTGTGATTGATATAGAAGCTTGAAGGACTTAAGATGCAAAAATCTTGAATGTGAGAATGAAGAATGGTAGAGTATGCGTTGTAGACTGGAAGGAAAGTAGACGTTAATGGTGGAAGAGAAATGGGGGAGGACAAAGACAATAATATTTTCGTAAAAGAGTATAAGGGCAATACGAGTTCTTTAATTTTAAAATTAATTTTAAGGGTTTTTTAGACATCTTATATAAAATTGGTTATAAGTGTAATAAATTTGTTTGAGCTGCTGTAAATATTTTTTTCACCAAAATGTAGCTAAAAAAAATGAATAAATTTTTACGTGACTGATTATGAACTCTTCCCATTTTCGTAAAATTACTGTAAGCACTTGATAATGAAGGTGAACAACCTTTTAGAGAACAGCACCGGATAAATATTCTCATTAATGTTTATCCTTTGTTCTAACACATTAAATGAGAAGGTTGGTCTTTGGCATAAATGTCTGTCATGCTACTTTCTTTCGGCTCCATCAATAAAAGCATAGGTACGGCTTTGCATAGTATTTACTATTTAACAATGTCTAACCATAAAAAAAATTATCCGTTTAATTTAATTTATTTCTAATTTTTAGTTTGATTTATTTTAATAATTATTATTTTTAAAAATTAATTTTGTTCAATTTTAATAAATTCTTATAAAATAAAATTATTTAAGGATAATCTCTTTTAATTATATTTTAAAATTTTAATTTTATTTAATATTTAGCCAATTTTTTTATGTTCTAATACAGGACTCGTTTGGTACGTCGTATTGTACTAGTATTAATCTGTTTTAAAAAGTACTGACTGTTTATCCATAATATTATAAGGTATTTGGTGTTATTCCATATAAACAATATGACTAAATTATATTATATTTGGTATTGTTTCGGATAACATTAAATTTGACTATTTTTATATAAAAAATATTTGATAAATTTAGCGAAAATTTAAATTCAAATGACATGATTATTATTATTTAAGATTCATATGCCAATAATTTTTTTCATTTATTTTTGTCAAGATCTATAAGATAAGCTTACATGAACTAACACATTATAATAACTATAGTATCTCATAAAAGTTTTAATATATTAAAATATATCAATAAAAAGAGTACCAAACTATAGTATCTCATAAAAGTTTGTGCCATGAACACTTTTTCTCTAACTATATAAATAAGCGTGTATTATTTAATTCAAAATGTGTAGATTGTATTAATTAGTCGGGTAAGTATAATATTAAAAGTTCTGTATTAAATAATCAGGTAATTAAATAATACAAATTTACATCAAGTCTGAACTATTTAATACTATCTAGAATCTAATGAATTGCATGAGCCATAAAGCTCTTATCTTACCAATTTAACTTCTCATTCTAATTCTTAAAATGATATTTAGTACTAATTTTCCTCTCTTGGCTTTACAAATTTTCTTACTATTTTAATATTATTATATATATTAACATTACTATATCAATATTTATTCACATTAAATAGAATAGAGTATAACAATATTACTAAAGAAAAGTGTTAGATCTTTAGATACTTTATAAAATATTAAAAGTTTCATATTTGCATATTTAATCAAATATTTTAATAAATTGTTTATAAACTTATGTATATATTTGATGAGTTCAAATTTTTTATTTGTGATATTATATAAATTAAGTTAATTTTTTAATTATTAAAAATCAACAAAAACTTTAATTTACTAGTATTATTTTAAAAACAAAATTAGCTAGCATGAAAACAACTCCATATATATATTTTTTCTAATAAGAAGAAGACAAACAAGAACTTTCATATGGATTTGATACATAAGCTTCCATGAAATCGAAGCTGTTGGTATGGTAAACCCTGAAAGTCCACTTATTATCACAGACATAGTAGCTACTATAGCTAGCTTCTTCTTCTCTACTCATCACCTTCATCAGTCAACTTCCATCAGTTAATCCTGCAAAACAGTTTCACATGATCATGATTAGCAAAATAAAAGATAAGAATCGAAACTGATTCATCAACTAGTTTGTAAATACCCATTGCAGTTGATGTTAGGGTCAAGTCTGTAAGGAAGGTTGACCCCGCACTTGTTCGGAAGTGAAGCTGCATTCTGAACGTTAAAACCATTGTATGGAAGTCCACTAATGGTGGATTTCAGGCAACTGCACACCGATCGACGATCTGTCGATGTCCTGGCGGCGTTGTTCAGCCCCTTAACTCCATTACAGCAGTCCACCGGAACTGCCCCGCCGTTTATTATGTAAGTCACGCATGGTCTTAAGTTAGTTATCACTTGCTGACATGAAACAGATCCTCTGGTCTGAGGTAGTCCACCGAACAGCATAACCACCACCACCATGGAAACCAACTTAAGAGCTCGAGAGCTTGCCATGTTACAGTGTAAGTGAGAATATAGCTGAGAACTGATGAGTACTTAGCTACTCAGGTATGGGGTTTATATAGAGGAAAAGGAGTGTAAATAGGAAAGGTGATTGTACATGTATGGTGGTTGAGATTAATAAAGAGGCTGGTGCAGTACGTTTCAATGGTGATAAATGCTGAAGAAGAAGAAGAGATAAGATACTACAGAGAGTGACTAAAAAAACTACTGAAGTGTATGTACAACCTAATCTAGTGATAGGTTCTGAGCAAACTACTACTGATTTCAGGGGTCAAAAATTTTATTGTTGAATTAAGGTTAAAAGATATTAATATTAGAATATTTTAAATTTCTTCAATTTTCTTTTATAATTTTTAATTAAATACATATCATCCGTGAACTAATTAAATATTACTTATACTAGAAGATTTAACTTAATTCTTAAACTTAAATTAAATCTGATTCACACTAATAATTTAATTTTTTAAAAATATAAATACATTTGACATTAATATTATTCATAAATTAACTTATTTAAGAATTTAACCAATTAAGCTTAATTTAAATTATTAATTATAATACAGTTTAATTAAGTCAAATTGAATTTAAAAGTTTAGTTAAATTTCGTATTTTATCACAATTTTTAATCAAAATATAAAAACAATTCTAAAAAATTGGAAATTAATTTTCTTTTGTTTAAATTCAAGTAGAGAATTTGTTTTCTTTAATAATAATTAAGTTAATATAAGTGCATAAAATTAGAGCTTTTTATTTTTAAAAAATCAATTATTTTGATATCGAAATTACGTAATATGTAAATTATTATTGAGTAACAACAATACTCAATAGAAATAATTTTGTTGATATGTAAAATTTAAAAAGGTCCAATAATACAAAACCGATCTTAAATTATTACTAAGTATGGTAAGTAATTTCAGGGAGAGGGAACAAACACTTGAATTTTCCTGAATTGTTGGGTAAGGATCATGAATGAGGCTTCTTCTTCTTCACTGCTGCTCTTATGATAGTTGTTGGAGCAATTAAGGTGGCAAAACCTCATCCTCAACATCTCCAACCAACCACCATTCCTATAGCTTCTCCCAACTCTCTGGAGTTTATCATTAAACTTAAAATCATGTGTTTAATTTTTTAAAAAATTTTAATTTAATTTTTTAAAATTAGGTAGAAACCAATGTTTTAAAATTGGATCGTTTAGACCAGTTTAACAGTGAAAATTTTAAACCGTTCAATTTTTGGTTTGATTTTAACCTTTTGGGTCAATTTAGTTTAATATTATTTGTTAATAAAAACAGTTTAGTTTATTAATTAATTGGTTAATTTTTATAAATTAATCAATTTTTATAATTAAAATAAACTCCTTATTTTTTATTTAACAAGTTTATTTTCTAATTCAACTTTAAATTTTTTAATAAGTGAATTCTTCAATCTTTATTTTATTTTGTTCAATCTTTAATCAATTTTATGACGATCTAATCAACATTAAACCTTTTGTCCTATCAATTTAACTTTCGGTTCGATTTTTAAAATATTAGTAGACAAGAACGACATGGCCTTGACTTACATTATGAATGAAAAAAAGCCCAAGTTTGAACCGACCCGATCCAAGAATTTGAGAGGTTCATACTAAACTAAGAAAATGGATTTGGACTAAGTTTTGGGCTCAGGTCCAATTAAATTCAGATCATTAATTAAGCCTTTTGAAAAAAATTTAAATTCAAGCTCAAATTTTAAAATACTCAAACCTAATCCGATCCATTAATCATTTTTAATTCATAATTTATATAAAAATACGAATCATAGTATAATAATAATTACGGTTTACTATAATTGAGGTGTATATGATGAGAAAACAAATATTTATAAAAAATATCATAGAAAAAATTAAAAATATTTTTTTAAAAAAAATATTTTTTTCTACCTTGCTTGATAAACAGTAGATATTATTATTAGTATTCATATTATTACTATTTTTTCTTCTTATCACTATTATTATTATTCTAATTCTTATTATTATTATTTATCTCTATTCTTCACTTTTTATATGAGTTATTTAAAAGCAGTCTCTCTACAAGTTATGATTAAGGTTGTGTACTACAGGACCTCCTCAGATCTTGTGTATCAAAGAAATTTCTATTGAATGTTGTTATTGTAGTAATTATCACCAAAATTTACAAAATAATAGTTATAAAGTTTATCTTTTTTTAGTTCGATTTTAATTCAATTTAATATAAAATCAATAACTTAATTTTAATTTGTTTTCAGATTTAACAAAAAAATTAGTATAATAGTCATAAAAATTACACACATTCAATCTAAATTGAGGTATGATGAGAAAACAAATATTTATAAAAAAAATATCATAGTAAAATTTAAAAATAATTTTTAAAAAAATAATTTTTTTACCTTACTTGATAAATAGTGGATATTATTATTATTATTATTATTATTACTACTATTAATTTTCTTATTTTTCTTATCACTATTATTATAATTCTAATTATTATTAATCTCTGTGTATCTCTATCTTTTTCACTTTTCATGTGAGTCTTTCTAGGAACAGTCTCTATATAAGTTATGAGTAACGTTGCGTATTACGTGACCTCCTCAGATTTTGTATATCCACGAAATTTTTACTGGGTGTTGTAGTAATTATCACCAAAAACTACAAAATAATAGTTATAAAGTTTATCCTTTTTTATTTCGATTTTAACTCAATTTAATACAAAATCAATAACTTAATTTTAATTTGTTTTCAGATTTAACAAAAGAATTTAGTATAATAATCATAAAAATTACATACATTCAATCTAAAATTAAGAGATTAAATTATATATAATCATATTTTAACTCAAGTATTCCAAAATCATGTGGATAATTCATCTACAGAAGATCAAAATGGATATGCATGTTTGGTTATTGATCTATCATTCTAGCTTGCATCAATATATAGTAATATTAATCTCTTCTTATAACATAAAAAGAAGTTCTTACATACATACCCCAAGGATCGATGGATAGATTTCACATAACAACACTAGAAAATTTAAAAAATAAAATAAAAAAAAGTCCAAGACATAATCCATAGATCAGGGACAAGCCAGAGTAGCGAGTGAATGGATGTCCCAATCTTATTATTCTTCTGATTATGTATGTAATCACCTTCTTTTCTCTTTATCCACTTCATTTCACGCTGTGATGAACCAAAAAACAACAAAAACAGACAGTTAATTTCGTTATAAGAAGCAGAACATAACTGTTACGTCTTGTTAGAGTCGTAACATGTGATGTTTTTTTTTGGTTGCATGCGTACCTCTTGCAGTTGACTGAGGGACTGATGGGGTACCCGACATTAACATTGCATGCCTTTGGAAGAGCAGCTGCAAGGCCGTAGTTGATACCGGGGATACTGCTGGCGGCGCTTTTTAAGCACTGACAAGCTGTTTGACGGTCAGGGGTGGTCTTGGCGGCGGCGTTGATAGCTCTAACGCCGTTACAGCAACCAGGTGGGACTGGACCGCCTGTCCTCAGATACTGAACGCAAGGTGCTAAGCTTCCGGTCACCTGACCACATGTAATTGCCTGCGTAGTGATTGGAGCTGCGACCACCATGCAGACTAGGACCATGCAGACCAATTTGAGAGAAGCCATTGTAGTTAAAGAAAAAACTCACGTTAAGCTCAGAAAGAAGGACCCTTTTTAGCGTTTGAGAGATAGAAACAAGGTTTGGATGTGTTTGTAAGTGTTGGAGTTTTGGTGTTTATATAGAAGAAATGAGACGTGAAGAATCGAGAAAAACGACGGAGAGGGATGAGTGATTGGTTGGTAGTTAAGTTTCTCTTTTTCTATGTTAATGGCACTTCAAGTCAAATGATACAGTTTTCAGCTTTTTATTAATGAAGTTTAGTGACAGCTAACCACTACTGCTCCATCTGCTGCAACCCTTTTAAAGATTAAAACCGAAACGATCGAATTCGAATTTAAAACCGAGCCGAACATGGTCGGATTCACCAGACTTTAAGGTGTGAACAGTGTAAAAGATGAGTGTGATTGATCACACCACCGCACATGCACACATGTGGCT